>JAQGBW010004155.1:0-14412 GCA_034698625.1 Julus scanicus | reverse complement strand
TATGTTTTAAAGTAAAAATGGTTCACAATCGCAGAAAAAAAACCACATTTGGACGAGTAAGCGGTGAAAATATGAAATCTGCCGTAATTACGGTTAATTTTAATCGTTTTTTATAATTTATACTCGGAATTTTAAATTGACGCGCTGATTTAACCACAATTAATCAACGTGGCGTTCGTTTATCTCGTAAAATTTGTCTTAAATTCGCGTGGACCACTGTACCCCATGCCATGCCTCGGTTCAGGGGCACAGTGGGACAGTCTGCGCCAACCAACTTTAATCTTTTATAGCAAAAAAACTAGCAGCTCTAAAACGATGACAAAATGCATACAGATCATAAAGACTCTTATATTACTGCGCTATTCTTTTAAAATGCTACCAGTTCAATATTTTTTCCAAAAAAAAATAAAGTGTACCCACTGTGCCCCGTTTTTTGTTTTTTTTTTTTTTTCGGTGAGTGTTATAAAAAGTGCCGTTTGGCTCCTATTAGGAGGAGTACAGCTATAATAATAATAATGATGACACCTAAATCAAAATGTGGTGCCGCCCGGAAGCGGAACAAAGGTTAATTGTCGTTCCGGTGGTGACGTCACGCGCGTGGGAAAAGAAAAGGCGAGGGCGGAGTCGCCATTTCTAATCTTATTTGTAAATGGCAAACGGGGTCAATGAATCCGGAGGATGGCAATTTAATTAACACCAAACGATGACATATTAAACATATTCAACACCACCCTCCCTTATTAAGAAAAAAAAGGGGAAAAGCAGCGGGAGAGCGAGTGGTCAACGACCACACAAATTCAAAAACTGACCTCATTTTATCCTAAACGAATTCAAAACTAATCCACTAATAATAATAATAATAATAATAATAAGAATGGAAAAACGGCGAAATAGTAGCTTATCAAAAACGACACTCGCCACATACTCAACTATTTCAAGCCATTGTGAACAGGGTTCTCCCACAATTCAAAATTTAAACTTAAGACTCTTTTCCAGTTTATAAAACAAGACTTCCTCACTTTTCCCTGACATTTCCAGTTTAAAAAGTACTTTTCCCCGACTTTCCCACTCTAATATAAAATAACCTTCCACTTTTCACTGACTTTTCCAGTGCATAAAAAATCCACAATTTTCCCTGACTTTTTCAAGTTTGAAAAGTACTTTTCCCTGACATTTCCAGTTTAAGAAGTATTTTTCCCTGACATTTTCCAGTGTATAAACCACCTTTCCAGTTTAAGAAGTATTTTTCCCTCACCTTTTTATGTTTAAAATGTACTTTTCCCTGACCTTTCCAGTTTTAAATGTGCTTTTCCCTGACCTTTACCAGTGTATAAACCACCTTTCCAGTTTAAGAAGTATTTTTCCCTGACATTTTTAGTTTAAGTAGTATTTTTCCATGACATTTCCAGTTTAAAATGTACTGTATCCTGACATTCCCATTTTAAGAAGTGCTTTTCCATGACCTTTTCCAGTTTAAGAAGAACTTTTCCCTGACCTTTACCAGTGTATAAAACACCTTTCCAGTTTAAGAAGTATTTTTCCCTGACATTTTTAGTTTAAGTAGTATTTTTCCATGACATTTCCAGTTTAAAATGTACTGTATCCTGACATTCCCATTTTAAGAAGTGCTTTTCCATGACCTTTTCCAGTTTAAGAAGAACTTTTCCCTGACCTTTACCAGTGTATAAACCACCTTTACAGTTTAAGTACTTTTCCCTGACAATTCCAGTTTAAAAAGTACATTTCCCTCACCTTTTCATGTTTAAAACGTAGTTTTCCCTGACATTTCCAGTTTCAAATGTAGTTTTCCCTGACTTTCCAGCCTAAGAAGTATTTTTCCCTGACATTTCCAGTTTAAAATGTACTGTTTTCTGACTTTTAAGTTTAAGAAATACTTTTCCCTGACCTTTTCCAGCGTATAAACCACCTTTCCAGTTTAAAAAGTATTTTTCCCTGACATTTCCAATTTATGAAGTACTTTTCTTGACATTTCTCAGTTTATTCCTAAATTTCATCCTGACGACTGGCAACTAATCAAAGAAATACGTAATTTTATACTATTATTAAAATAGTAAATTCCTCGACTATTTTTTTCAAAACTATCACCAAGTACCTCTACTGTCTTCCAAAAAATACTTCGAAATCACACATTTTTGACTCCAGAAAATATGAAATTTCATCAAACTCTACTCATTTTTCACACTTGTCCACCTGAGAGTTCACGGAGAGTCACTCTCAAAGTCTAAGAGAGTGTGTGAGAGAAAAAAAAAACCAATATAGGACAAGGGCGATTTCAATCTTTGAAAACGTGTTGAGAAATTTCAATTAAGGCAAAGTAGAAAAAAAAAAAAAAGTCTGCGGATTTAGACATATTTCTAAATGAGAACACGAACAACGAACAACAAACAGGAAACACTCTACATTTACAACAAACAAACATCGAAACACGCGCTTCCGTATACACATAAAACCCACATTTGAAAAGTGAAACATGTCGTGTTTATGTTTGTAAACATGTCTCATTTTTGAAAAAGAGCAGAGACTCTTGTTTTTTGTAAACACCGTTATCAACGTGTTGTCTCACTTTATAAACAAACATTTTCAAATGTCAATAATCGGGGGTGGCAACTTTGGGGCACAGTGGGACAACGTCTAAATAAAATAAGGTTTTATCGCAACCCAATGATTTTGATTTGCAAAAGAAGCTGTATGAAGCACTCTTTCATTAACCGAAATTTCTGCGATCTGACACAAGTTTAGAAGAAAATTTTTGCAGTTTTTGAAAAGTAATTATTCAACTCGCCATTTGATTTTTATTCTAGGTGTAATTATAAAACATTAATAATACCATCGACGAGTGTATATATCCAGCTAGAATTTCAAACAAAATTTTATGTTAATTAGCCACGTGGTCAGCTGTAAGGCCTTATTCGAATCAAATTGGTTATACGGGGTACAGTGGACCGCAACATTACGGGGTACAGTGGTACATGTCACCGCATACCCCGATTAATGTTTTCGGGAAATAGTTGTATATTTTCACATTAATCATAACTTTAAATAAAAACCACGTTTAAATTTATGTTTTAAAGTAAAAATGGTTCGCAATCACAGAAAAAAACCACATTTGGACGCGGTGAAAATACGAAAGATGCTGTAATTACGGTTAATTTTAATCGTTTTTGTAATTTATACTCGGAATTTTAAATTGACGCGCTGAATTAAAGACAATTAATCAATGTTGTGTTCTTTCTCGTAAAATTTGTCTTAATTTCGCGTGGACCACTGAACCCCGTGCCCCAGTATAGGGGCACAGTGGGACAGTCTGCGCCACTAAATTTAATCTTTTATAGCAAAATAACTGGTAGCTCTAAAACGATGACAAAATGTATACAGATCCTGAAGGCTCGTATGTTACTGCGTTATTCTTTTAAAATGCTACGAGTTAAATATTTTCCACAATAAAAAATGAAATCTAAAAAGTGACCCACTGTGCCCCGGTCTTCCCTACACCATTCTTTAGCCAACAATAGGATCAGAAATCGAGTGACAGCTGATCTGCTGCTGCTGAAATGAACACACGAAATCTAACACATATGATTCAATGTCAGTATACAGGTTTTAATGTAAGTTAATTCTATCGAATGTTCAACTATAAACCGGTTGGTTTTATTGTAATGTCGTTATGGCCTCATTTACATGACGTATTTTTTATTTCCTTCAAAATTCTCAAAGTTTGCTGGCTCGAGGCTTGTGCGTGTACTGTTTTTTTCCAGCCGTTTGGCCTGGTCCTTATTAATATTTTTTTTCCACCCCCGCACTTCAGCCTGCCGAGAGGTTTTGCAAAAAAGCCGCTTTTGAACGTAACATAAGGGAAAAAAAATTACCTTTTGTCGGCATTTATAACACTATTAGCTCGCAATTACCCAGAAGAGATGCCGTGGGCCGCCCGCTTCGTTGCCGCGGCAACCCGTTTTAGGTATCGCCGGTGGTTTTTAAGGTATCGCATAACCGTAAATCACTAAAATCGCGAGTTTTCAACGTCAAAAACCTAAGTTTAACTCACAAAAAACACAAATATGTCAAATTAAGAACTCTAATTTTCAAGAATTCGAATTTTTCGAATTTCTCAAAATCGAACGCCGGCGCATGGTGGCGTTCCACGAAACATTCCAACGTTCCGTGTTGGGCGCGTGCCAGATCGATTTGTCGTTTTGGCATTCCATCGATAAGCATTAATAATTGAGAAAATGACAAAAAATGCGAGATAATTGCAAAAAAATTCAATATTTTTAGCAGCTTTCTTCACGAAATGACACCCGACTAGCGGAAAATTCGAGCCTCAAGGGTCGTGTACATAACATCGTACATTCCGACATTTACAGAACACCGAACGGGTCTTACCTCGTTAAACTTTTAAACGGTGATGTCGGTCCATCGTAGAAGAAGTAGCCATAGCTACTAAAGACAGAAAATCGGAGAAATAAATCACTTTTTCGCGATAAAATATCAGCGCGAACAACACACACAACCACTAGAAGCAGCGGATAAACTCGGAATAAAACTACGGAATCCTAGAGGGGAATTCCTGGCAGCGCGTGCTGCTTTAGCGACACCCGATTTGTGGAAAACAGTCACGTGGTTACGATTTCCCACAATGCCGCACGTGAAAACAAAAACCGTTCCGAGGTTAACCTTTGTAGCGACAAAAACGTTCCATCGACATAAACTTTCCCCGCATGTAATCATACGAGTTTTTTTAAATTTAAATATACAGATACGTTTGAAAGCTTAAAATTATTTCCAGCATTTTTTTATATTTTTCTATAGTTGCCATTCGCGTAAAACTTTCAAATTAGCTAAAAAACGATAATAAAAAATATCGATAAATAGTAAGGGGAGTGGCTAATTTCAAGTACGCGCATGCGCGTTATAGCATTAGTAAAGGTTTTTGTTGAGAGGATGGTTTTCGCCGCTACAGCGCCACCAACCACATCCCTCACCAACTAGATATAAGCCTAAATTCTCATTTTTTGCAATACTCCGCAAAATTTACAAGTTTCTGGTCATTAATTTACTAGTGGGACGACTTCACGAGCAAAATGAGTATTTTGGAGAAGATATCAGCTATCGAGGGCGAGGTATTATGCATTTTTTATTCAGTGAAACCGTTTTTATTTCACATAACGTCACTTGAAAACCATGCATGCGGCATGTCTGAATTACCGAAAGTTGTCAATGTCTACCCACTAACTTATTGAAATGTTTTCAGATGGCCAGGACGCAGCGAAACAAAGCCACGTCTGCTCATTTGGGGCTCCTCAAAGCCAGATTGGCAAAACTAAGGCGAGAATTGATCACCCCAAAAGGAGGTGCAGGTGGAGGAACTGGAGAGGGATTCGATGTGGCAAAAACAGGAGATGCCAGGATAGGTTTTGTTGGTAAATCACAAAAAATAAATCGACAGGCTAACGTAGGACCTCGATTATCTATCTCCCCCAAACTACGGGGCGATTCGCCGTACTGGCATCCTGGTGCGATTAATCGCAGTTAAAATTAAATATGGTGAAATGCTTGGTGGTGAGTTTCTCTCGTAAACTGAAAACTCGCCAACCCGAGTACTTTCCGGATGGTGTTAGACTCGCTGTCGAGTATTTGGGAGTTTATATTACCAAAAACCTTTTTCTCGGAATCACCATTTCACAAAAATTGTTGGTGCGGCGAACCAACGTCTTAGTTTTGTTCGATGCGTATTTCGAGAATGTGCGGATAATGTAGCGGAAACTGTCTTCGCAACTCCGGTTCGCCCTATGTTGGAATATCGAGCTCCTGTTTGGAACCCTCGCAGGATGGCTTATATTCGGAATATAAGCCATTCTGCGAGGGTTATCCGGCGGGGCAGCCAGATTTGTTAAGGGCAGTTATCGGCATTCCGCGAGCGTGACAGAAATGCTCCACTCTCTAAATCGGGACACGTTGAAGTCCAGACGCGAAATGTTATCTACAGGGTTATTCAAACGTTTTAATCTTTCTCTTAATTCACATTAAGGCCTAACGAGCACTGAAGGAGTAGACAGAATTGCTCGAATCCTTTGACCGAGCTTCGTGCCCCGAGACGGATTCTTACTATCGGCCCTTTTTTTGCGTGCGATTTGACGATGAAATTGCCTACCTGACGGTTCTCCCGATTTAGTAAAAATTCAATCTAACAATGATGTCTAAGTCGCTACTGACTTAGGGGAGAATTCTCCTGAAATTATGTACGACCCTCCTTCACCGTATGGCATTTATTTGCTGACTGTAGGGTACCGAGTTAAATTGATTTCGATAATCGAGGTTTCGCCGTAATCTGAAAAGCTACGTTTTTGCGATGTTAACGATACGCTAACCCCGTTGTCTTATTGTCTAGGTTTTCCATCGGTTGGCAAATCAACGCTTCTTAGTAATTTGGCCGGGGTTTATTCGGAAGTTGCCGCTTATGAGTTTACGACGCTGACCACCGTGCCAGGTGTCATCAAGTATAAAGGAGCAAAAATACAGGTAAAACTCGCCACCCCGTTTAATATTTTTGCGGGAAGACGTTACGATTTTCAATGTTATTCGACAGTTGCTGGATCTTCCGGGAATCATCGAGGGAGCCAAAGACGGCAAAGGTAGAGGCCGACAAGTAATTGCGGTCGCGCGTACGTGCAGTTTGATTTTCATCGTTTTGGATGTGCTGAAACCGCTGCAACACAAGCGGATCATCGAACACGAACTCGAAGGATTTGGATTGAGGCTCAACAAACAGCCGCCGAACATTGTTTTCAGGAAAAAAGATAAAGGCGGTGTCAACTTGCAGACGATGGTAAAAACTACGATGAGGATAATACCGTACTCGAGAGAACCCGCTTAACAAGTTTCCAATTAAAAAGTTTGAAATTTCGTTTCCATTCTAGGTGACCCAAACCGAACTCGATCTAGACATGGTGAAAAACATCCTGGGCGAATACAAGATCCACAACGCCGACATCACCCTCCGCTACGACGCCACCTCCGACGATCTCATAGACGTCATCGAGGGAAATCGCGTTTACGTTCCGTGCATATACATTTTGAACAAAATCGATCAGATATCCATCGAGGTGAGGATTCGGGGCGATACGAGGTGTGTTGCGAAAATGTTCGGCATGCTACGTCCCGAGTAACAGCATCTTTTCTTTTTAAGGAACTGGACGTAATTTACAAGGTCCCGCACACGGTTCCCATCTCCGCCCATCACAAATGGAATTTCGATGATTTACTGGAGAAAATGTGGGATTACCTGAAACTAGTCCGCATGTAAGAAATTTGTTAATACGACTCGTGGCAAAGTACCGCCTTTAAATTTTTTCTAATCACCGTATTTATCTCGTAAAAAATTAGTTACACGAAACCAAAGGGCCAGTTGCCAGATTACGAGTCTCCCGTGGTTCTGTCCAGCGACCGGCTCACCATCGAGGACTTTTGTAACAAACTGCATCGCACCATCATCAGAGAATTTAAATAGTAAGTGATTCCACCAGTTCCTCGTACTCGTAGTTGTATTTTCAGTCTCCTAACGTATTTTTTTACGATTCGTTTCAGCGCTTTGGTTTGGGGTGCCTCCGTCAAGCACCAGCCTCAAAAAGTGGGAAAGGAACATGTCCTAAACGACGAAGACGTTGTCCAAATCGTAAAAAAAGTCTAACGTTTGATTCGAAAATGTGAATTGTGTTAATAAAAATTCTTTCTATTAAGACACTCGTTACCAAGTTTTCATTCACAAACGCATTTTTAAAATTTGATAAGTGCCGCAAAATGTAGGACTTTCCCTCTCGGGAGGAAAAACTAAAAGCGCTTTTGTCGAAACAGGTTAATATAGTGATTCCTAAATGTCCTAACTATTATTTATGCGAATATCAAATATTTTCGTAAAATTATAAACTACGTAAGTCGAAAACCAGACATGGGCTGGGAAATAGAGGAGTTTTCGCAACTAGTGGCGCCATCTGTTGCCAGTTTTAGAAGCTGCCATACGAGGTTACTAAATCATAGAATATACACAGTGCTCAATATATAAACACTTAGCAACTTTACCATATTTAATAATTGAACAAATAATGACAATTACTTGAGCAAAGTTACTTAAATTAATAAAGTTCATTACCAAAAAACAGAAAATGGAACAAAACATTTTTCAACTGCAACAGAATGATGGGACACTATCCAAAACATACATGTAAATATACTGTATATAACAAACTAATAATTTGTAGGAATACCATTATGTTTTGGTGACATCTGCCAATCTTCTTGGCATGGAATCCATTCGTCAGTTTATCTCTTACGTTTTGCAAACAGTAACCGAGTTAAAAATTAATCTTGAAGTAGTCATAAAAAAAGAACACCATGGTTTTTATCTTCACAGGCATGAAGATGATAATTTGTTATTTAACTCGAAAAGCACCCTCGCGAAGAAACCCAAGTGTTATTGTTTGATTTGTTCACGAGGAAATGTTTTAAGCACCCGACAACCTCTTATTTTGGCAATATTCAGGTTTTTTAGTAAATTATGTCCATACATGTTTTCAGACCTATGTGGAAAATGTCACGCACGATTGCTAACATTAGTAGACAAACCAAAATATACCCATGTTTGATAATTTCCATACACGAGGTGTGTAAATTAAGTAATGAGACTGGGGATGCGTGACTCGAAGGGGCGGTGGATAAACACGTGATACGCCTTCGGTACGAGTCTGAACTTGCTATACAGTTATTTGGTTGTCCCTAGCAATTTTTCCGTGAAACATTTTTTCCTAGTGCTTTCTAAAAATGAGTGACATCAATTTGGAGCAACGGTGTGCTATCGGGTTTTGCGCCAGACTCGAGCACGGTGCGACGGACATTTTTGCGAAACTTCAACGGGCCCTAGAAGACTGTTTTGTCGAGGGCCCGGGTTTTTCGGTGGTTTAAGGCATTTTCAGATGGAAGAGAAGTCGATCGAAGATGAACCACGCGGCGGAAGGCCTTCATCTTCGAGAACCGATTAAACCGCGTCGACAGAATCCGGGATCTCGCGCGTTCAGATCATCGGTTACCGTAACAATCGGGGAAGAGTTGAATTTGACTCAACACCACTTTTCATCAGATTTTGACCCACTGGGTGTTGCATCGCAACAATGCGGCTTGTCACGTAGCAATTTCAATAAGAGAGTTTTTGGCCAGAAAAAACATTCCCGCGGCTCCTCGGCCTCTTTATTCGCCGGAGTCGAGTCCTCGTGACTTTTTCCTCTTCTCGAGATTGAAAAATCACCTCGAGGGATCTCATTTTGGCACTCTCGGGGAAAAAACATTCGAGCGGCTGAAACCGACCAGCCGACGGCTTATTCCAGTATCCGAGTTCCAACGCTGCTCCGAGGAAGTTATTTTGAGGGAGACAATATTGAATTATGGGAGCGTACATAAATTACGTAACCAACTAGGGTTTTAGGTTTGGTTACTGTTTGCAACTTTGGCAAGAAGACGAATAAATGTAATTTTATAAAGTTTAAAGAATTAATATATTAATTGTAATCTTATTTTCATTTTGTTTTTAGGATGCTCAGCTTCCCCATAAATTACAGACTTAACTCAGAATTTTTTTAGTGCATTTTTCAATTATTTCATTATTTTCACCAATCGTAGGGAGGCAATTTTTAAAATGGTTACGTAATATTTAGGGGGAGGGGAAGGTTGTGGTGTCGGTTACATTTGGTTACAAAGGGGGGGAAGGGGGGGAGGGTCAAGAATGACCAAAAAAGTAGTTACGTAATTTATGTACGCTCCCTATAAACAACTTTAAAAAATCAGTCTCATTACTTAATTTTGCACACCTTAGCTGTTTGGGATTTCTTAAACGCAAGATTTTCTTAAATTCCACATTTTAGGGTGATCATAAAGTTTAAATCTTTGATTTCTTGATTATTTGTGATTCTTGCTATTTCAATAATGCTGCTTTGTGGATATTTTATATAAAAATAGCAATTGTCTATTTCTGCTGATAATCCCAATCACCTGGGATTTAAACGCAAGATTTTCTTAAATTCCACATTTTAGTGTGATCATAAACCCGATCACCTGGACTTTTGATCTCCTTTTTCCAATACCCAGAAATGATATAAAAAAGTAGATGTCTGGATGAGATTGTAATTTGTGTGAATATGAAGAGTTTCGTGTCCTGAATTTGTGATGAGTATAAAATGAGGAAATGGGCGACTCTAATTATATATGGTTATGTGTTGTTTTGAAATATGTTAATTGGGCCCTACGTCAGAGGCGGTTGGCCCTGGGGGTCGAGGGGCCCGTTTTTTGGAGGCTCGGTCGCCCAGGGGCCAATGTCAGCGCCTGTTGAGGGACAACACCCATGTCGTTGGACCAATCAGAGGGCGTCTCAGCCTCCTCACGCCATTCGAGGGGCCTGAGAGAGGCCAAAATGCCAACATTAATTCAATTGGACAAAAACAAAAAAACGACTTTGATGCATTTCAAAATACGGTTTAAAAGGCTGACTTGTTGTTGTTGTTTTTTTGTTTTTTTTGGGAAATACCGTAAATAAATGGAAAGATTAATATCGAAATAAATATCGAAATATATTCAGTTTTAATGGAGAAAATCAGGTCCTGAATTAACAGAAAATAATATGTCGTGGAATTCAACTTTTGTGGAATTAATAACTGGAGAATTTTATGAAAAATTCAAAATCGTAATCGTATTGCTGAATATTTGCAAAACAATTTTACAGTTTTGGTGGAAAATTGGACTTCAAATGCAGAAAAAAAAAACTTATTGCAGAAAACTCGAACTTTTAATGCAGAAAAACTGAACTTCTATTGCAGAAAACTTTTTATTGCAGAAAAAATACACTTTTGCTGCAGAAAATCTAAACTTTTACTACAGAAAGCTTACAGTTTTGATAGAAAATTGGATTTCAAATGCAGAGAAAATACAGAAAACTTGAACTTTTATTGCAGAAAACTTGAACTACTATTGCAGAAAACTTGAGCCATTATTGCAGAAAACTTGAGCTACTATTGCAGAAAACTTGAGCCATTATTGCAGAAAACTTGAGCTACTATTGCAGAAAACTTGAACTACTATTGCAGAAAACTTGAGCCATTATTGCAGAAAACTTGAACTACTATTGCAGAAAACTTAAGCCATTATTGCAGAAAACTTGAGCCATTATTTCAGAAAACTTGAACTTTTATTGCAGAAAACTTAAACTTTTACTGCAGAAAACTTGAGCTACTATTGCAGAAAACTTGAGCTACTATTGCAGAAAACTTGAACTACTATTGCAGAAAACTTGAGCCATTATTGCAGAAAACTTGAACTACTATTGCAGAAAACTTAAGCCATTATTGCAGAAAACTTGAGCCATTATTTCAGAAAACTTGAACTTTTATTGCAGAAAACTTGAACTTTTACTGCAGAAAACTTGAGCTACTATTGCAGAAAACTTGAACTACTATTGCAGAAAACTTGAGCTACTATTGCAGAAAACTTGAACTACTATTGCAGAAAACTTTATTACAGAAAAAATACACTTTTGCTGCAGAAAATCTAAACTTTTACTACAGAAAGCTTACAGTTTTGATAGAAAATTGGATTTCAAATGCAGAGAAAATACAGAAAACTTGAACTTTTATTGCAGAAAACTTGAGCTACTATTGCAGAAAAACAAAACATTTACTACAGAAAACTTGAACCTTTACTGCAGAAAAACTAAATTTGACTACAGAAAAACTAAACTTTGAGTACAGAAAAACTAGACTCAAATACAGAAAAAACTAAACTATTACTGCAGAAAAACTAAACTTTTATTACAGAAAAACTGGACTCAAATGCAGAAAATCTGAACTTTTCCTGCAGAATATTTACAATTCACTTAATAATTTTTAAGGCAACCAAATTAAACTTTAATTGCAGAAAAACTGGGTTCTTATTTTAAAAAAAATGTAACTATTACTGCAGAAAGACTAAAACTTCTATTTGAGAAAAATTGGACTCTGATTGCGGAAAAATGTCACCTACATATACTTTAGAAAAACTGTACGCGCAGAAAAAAACACTGCAGAAAAATGTATAAAATGTATGTCTCATATTTTATAAATTTGTAACACATAAAATATTTCACCATTTGATGACACAACACTAAAGAGGAACAAAAATAAAAAAAAAACTTAATTTCGTAAATTAAGACAAAAAAAAAAAGACGTCACTCATTTCATAAATATTAATCAGACGAGGAACAAAAAATAAAAGGTTTTTTCAGGGAATTTCTTGACACGTAGAAAACACGAGTTGCGCCACGTGTGAAATTGGGAAATAATTAAAAAAAAAAGGGCGTCGAATTAATTAAACGCAGGCAGCGCGCTCTATCATTAAGCGGTGGCGCCACGAATTAAAACGACCTCAAACATAATCGTGGGATCCAATTTAAACACTAATTCACCATGAAATTACCATGAAATAGTACGTTGAAACGACATCGTACGATCGCTATATTGTGAAACGCTCAAAATGGACGTGTAAAAAAGTGTCATAAAATACGAGGAAAAATATGTTAAAACTAATGAACGTGTAAAAAAGTTTAAAAATTACGTGTAAAAATTGAAAAAACTACGAATAGAAACATGTCAAAACTAACGGACATGTAAAAAAGTTAGAAAACTACGAGTAAATAAAGTGTAAAAACTAATAAACGTGTAAATAAAGTGTGAAAACTATGTGGACAAAATGTAAAAACTAATGGACGTGTAAAAAAGTGACAAAAATACGTGAAAAAATATGTTAAAACTAATAAACGTGTAAAAAAGTTTAAAAACTGTAAAAATTGAAAAAAACTACGTGTAAAAACATGTAAAAACTAATGAACGTGTAAAAATGTAGAAAGTATTCGTGTAAAAAGTTTAGAGAGTACGTTTAAAAACTTGTAAAACCTAATGGACGTGTAAAAAAGTTATAAAACTACGAGTAAATAAAGTGTAAAAACTACGTGTAAAACATGTAAAAACTAATGGACATGTAAAAAAGTTTAAAAACTCCGAATAAAACCATGTAATAAGTAATGCATGTGTAAAACATGTAAATATTACGTGTAAAAACGGATTTCAATCGTTATTTAGTATCAAAATGATGTGAAAATTATTATCAAGTGAAATTCGCCATTTTACAAATGAGTGGATGAGTGGACGTGTAAAATAGCAAAAACATGTAGAAATTACACGTAAAACCCAAGTGTAATAAACACGTAAAACTTAGTGTAAAAATAAATTTCAATTGTCATTTACTATCAAAAACTTTTAAAGTGAAATTCCCCATGTTTACAAATGATTAGACGAGTGGACGTGTAAATTTGTAAAAACATGTAGAAATTACACGTAAAACCTACGTGTAAACAACACATTTCAACTGTTATTTACTATCAACATAATGTTAAAATGATGATAAAGTGAAATTCCCCTTGTTTACAAATGAATGGACGTGTAAAAAAGTACAAAAACACGTGTAAAAACCCCGGTTATCCGAACAAAAGGCCGGTTAAGAGGGAGGATAGCAATTAAGTTCAATTACTTTCCTTATTTCGAAATCAGAAAAAAAAAGTTCGAAATTCGTGGAAATTAAGTTCGAATCCCACCCTCGAAGTTTTATTATTAGGTCATTTCGTGGTTTTTTTTTTTATTAAATTACGACAGGATTTTAGATTTTATTCCGACATAAAATAAAAAAAAAGGAAATCCCCAATTTAGAAATTCAGTGTGTGACGTCACTTCGAGGGGTCAAAACTCCGCTAGGGGTCACTTGGAACACAAACACATTTTAGATTTCATCGTAGAAAATGTCCCAGAAATTTCTAATTAATTTCTAATTAATTTCCAAGAAATTCGAACTTGGTTTCTGAGAAATAAAAGAAGAGTTTTTTCATAAAACACGAGATGTTTTTGTTTTTGATGAAGAGGAAGTTTTGATGAATGTGATTTACTCGCTCTCTCTCTCATTGGCTAAACTCATTTTAATAAACAAACAAAAAAACACTTTTCGAAGTAAGTGAGAAGGAAAAATGAAGTCACGAAATGAAAAAAAAATAAAAAAAATGAAGAATAAAAAGAAATGAAGGAAATTCATCGACGGTTTAAACACAAAATGATGGGAAATTAATGGCGGTGTACTAGGCGGTTTTCAAGGGCAGGGAACATTTGGAATGGTCAGGGAATTTGTGTGGATTTGGAATGGTCAATGAACATTTGGAATGGTCAGGGAGGATTTGGAATGGTCAGGGAATTTGAGTCGAGTGGAATGGTCAGGGAATTTGTGTGGATCCTAAATGGTCAGGGAAGATCTGGGATGGGAGAGGAGATTTGGAATGGC
>JAQGBW010004154.1:0-14415 GCA_034698625.1 Julus scanicus | reverse complement strand
AACTTAACTATAGTTAAGTAAATAAAGTACCCAAACTTAACTATAGTTAAGTTTGGGTACTTTATTTTGGACACTATAAGTTGGGAACTATATTTATGTTTGGGCGCATTGTTGGGCACTATTTATGTTGGACTATATATAGTCCAACATAAATAGTGCCCAATAATGTGCCCAATTTAAATATAGTGTCCATCATCATCAAAACATCATGACATGCCGATAATGATTAACGTGTTTAACATCAACATGTATTTTCCAAACAAAAAGTAAACGCATTAACAAGAAACATATTCAGCAATGTTTTATGTTTTGAAGTCAATTACTCGCATTATATACAAAATAACTGAAAAAAAAAATTAGAAATATAGATTGTTGCGTTGGCCACAGTGGATCTGGCCTTCAGTTGGCAGCATTGCAAGTTCTCTTCAGTTTATTTACGTCAATCAGAACTTGTATTAGTGCATTAACGACGGTGTTGAGTGATATATATATTTTTATAAAAAAATAAGTGTTATTTCAAAAGCAAACTATATAGTATAAAATTCCTATTCTAGAGATTGCATGTCCAATCAGTTCAAATGACGTCAAAAGATCATCAAATATACAAAAATGTGTAGTAACGGTACCACAAGTTTCCATTATATTGTTCCCATCTCATGTAAAAACTTTTGAGAAGTTAATGATGTCATCATAAAACTACATGAACAACTCACGTATAAAATTATTAGTTTTTCACGCATTTTTTGTAGCAATGTGGACTAAAATTCTAAAAGGTAAAATGAAACGAATGTGTATTTTTGCATTTGAAAAGTAGGGGGAATATGTCCGCCTTCACTCGTTTCATTTTTTAAGGAGGAGTGCAACCAAATAACCAGGTTAACTGGATCGTAGAAAACAAAAAAATTCACGCGTGCATAATGCGATTACCATTTTTTTGTGTGTGGAAAAAAGGGTTGGACTTGTTTTTTTTTTTATCAGTCTGATGTTAATAACGAGGAAATCATAAATGGGTCTCGAGACGAGGCGGAAATTAAAGAGAAAGACCGTGAACTTGAAACGGGTGGCTAACCCCGAATTTACCAAACAAAACAGTCTGCACGCACGATCGCTTTTATCACTTGTAACAGATGGCTGACGATTAAAGTGATACAAACACTCACTTAATTGGCTGTTACGAAAAACTAGGGCATAGACTCAAGCACCAACTTACAATTCAATTCAACTTCTTAAATTTAGAGCTGGAAAATTGATTATTTAGAGATGACTGAATATGTCTTTTAAACAGAATGTTTCATTGGAATATTATTTATACTTATGCATTCTTATTTAAATGCATAAAGTACTCGTATCCAAACGTAAACAACAATTACCTTCTTTATACTAATTAGAAATATTCATAAACAAAATTTCTCTTTTATGGAAAATCTCTAACAGGAATTTTAATATTAATTTACCTGCATTTTTCCAAAACTTTCTTGAGTTCTTGGTACACGGGATTTCATAAACATTTAGTTCCGGTTTATATTTCACTGGAATAAGGTTTGTTTGGGTGCAGTTTTGGTATTTGACTTCCTTGTATTCAAACAGATGCTATACCATAATTTGGATTTAGTACTATATTTACAGGTATTACTACCACAATTTTATGAATTTTTAATAAACTGTAAGGGATTTTATGCAGACAACAAAAAGTTCATGTTTCTGCAGTGTTTATGGTCATGGAATTTAGTTTGTTTATGGTATCAGTTTTGTACTTTGGCTCTCTTTCAAGCAGATTCTATAATATTAATATGGATTTTGTAATATATTTTTTCAGTTTACTCCAACAAATTTAATGAATTTTTTGATACACCGCACGGGATTTTAGAAAGCAACAAAAATTTCAGTCTATGTCATGGAATTAGATTTGTTTGCGATTTAATGCCGTATTCACACACAACCTAATGAACAGAGGACTGACTTTGTGACGTCAGCAACTCGGCATTCGACCTATGTATTTGTACTAAAAATGAGCTGAAGTGCGCATGCTCACACCCTAACCTATATGTTAGCAGACGATATTCGAGTATGTGTGAATACGGCATAATTTTGTCCTTTGACTCCTTTGTATCCAAGCAAATACTACCAAACTTAAGATGAAATTATAGTACTGAATTTCTGAATTTCCGAATTTCTGATATTCCCCACAGGTCCACAGGATTTTATAAAGCAATGAAAAGTTCCTGTTTATGTTATGGAAATAAGGTTTGGTTGTGCTATCAGTTTGTTACCTTGCATTCCAGTATTTTACAACCAGTGTACCGTCAAGTGTCCCTGTGTGCCGCGACAAATTTAGGCCTAGTGTATAGTGTGCAGTGAGCTGTAAAAGATTAAAAAACATAACTAGGTATAGGTTAACGAGTAAAGATTTATAAAAAGCCAAGTTTGAACATATTGACGATATTGTTGTTGACCCAATTTTTGCATTCGATTAACAAAAAAAGGCAAGGTTACGGTTATGAAGCGATTACCTAATTTCATTTGAAAAGGTACCTGGCGAGGAAATAAAGAGTTGAGATCGAATCTAAGAGCAATTTTTCACGCATGAAGCGAATTTCTTTTCCTTTCCACCCAACTTGTAATCAGCTTCCTCCAGTCAAAGTAGGCTAAGTTTTGCAGGTCAGAAGTTTAGTTGTGCATATTGGCCACATGGGTACATGATAATAATATGATCCGAGCAACCTTCATTGTTGACCTCACATCATATTTTTTCCCCATCTAAATTTGAGTAGGTGAAATTTAGTGCAAGAACTGCGTCCCCCATTGAAATTCTGAGCATGCTCGTAATTCTACAAAAGTCATCGCATGAAAGGAGTTATTTTAAATACTGGTGAAGTAAAAATTTTTAAAGGATTTTTGAGAATTTTGACCCTTTTTGTACCATAGCACATGTGTTCAAGGGCATTGCCAAAATGCATTACTCTTTTAAGTACATGATCATGAATGCCATGAATTTGAAAATACTTCTCACATTGGAAATTTATATTTAATGCAAAATGTTTAAAAGAAATTCTTCAATAATTCATTAACACAAAATGTATACACCATGTTGCCATATAAACTTAGATAAAATAACATGGACAATTGGCAATTGCAAATCTTGCAATATGTTGTTCATATAGTCTATATATACGTACGTCTTTTGTTTGGAGCCCTACAGGGTTGGAATGTCTTTATTTGTACAAATTAACGAAAAACTGTTAAAGTAAACAAGTTCTAAAAGCCAACACAACAAAGCAGCTAGAAACTCGTATAGGGGCCTCGTCGCCCATAAAATGTGCAATCTGGCAGCACTGGTATTTGCTTCCATTTCATGTTGCTCTGACAGAATAAATTCTGAAAACTCAACTTAACTTCAGTTAGAACCAGGCAATGACAAGCAGCAGTTAATATTTAATTTTATAAGATTTGATTAGAATTAGTAAACTATTTTTTATAATTTAAGATCAATATTTTGTTCAACTATACAAGTTTAATAAATAATTATATTTGTCCACTGAGGACCAGGAGCGTTTTGATTAAATATGCACAACCTAAACTTAAACTGACATAGTTTGCATAAAAATAAAAAATAAAATTGCTTCGGGATTATTATCCAGTTTCTAAGTCCTGTTGATATTTTTTTTTTAAATCACTCCAATTATGCCAATAGTACAGTGCGCTATAGTGTAATAGCAAACAGATTTATCAGCTATACGAACAGGTTTCATTTAGAGGATGCAGACAGATTCGAAGGGAAAAATCCAGTCATTAGCAACACCTGTACTCTCTCGAAAAATGAATAAAAAAAGTGCAACAATAAAAAATAAAAAAACTCCCAAGTTTAGCATTGAAGGTGCGGGCAAACGAGCGAGGTGAAGCCGACGAGAAGTTCATGACCGTCTGACCGTTCTTAAAATGATTCATTAAACAACACCTAGGCTTATATAGGGCAAAGAGAGGAAAAAAAAAAGAAACTTGAATGAACAATAAATATACATCTTTTCCAATTGCCCACGTTTAAAGTGAACGTTTGGCATTGTTTTGCCATTGTTAAAATTCAGTTTTTTCTTCTTCTTCACTTCCAGTATTTTAATTACCAATGCCCTCATGAAACATCTTCAAACAATCTGATATCGCATGTCATGGAATAGAAATTTAAATCAAAAGTGCCTCTTCCCATGTAGACATAGCGAAAAGGTCTCCTTATCGTTTTTATTTGGTAAACTTTGTCTCGTAGAAAGTTATATGTACTATCACTATTCATTCTCATTTTTTCAAGAGTTGGAATAGAATTTTTTTACATTCTTGCTTGAAAAACTTGTAAAGTACTATCTAAATCATATATTAACAGAATTTTTTCATACTGAAGATATTGGAAAACAAAAATAACTAAACGAAAATAAAAATAATTTGAGTAAAGATAGAATGACTTGCTTATATAAGTATAATATTTAAATATTTGTATATTGTGATGTTGCTTTCGTTGTTCGCAATATTACAAATCCACATTTTCTGGTTTTCTTAAAACTTGTTTTGAATTAAATTTAACAAAGTTGAAGAAATGTTGAAGAAATGTTGAATAAGAAAGAAGCCAGAAATTTCGAATAGTTCCATATAAAACTTATCTCGAAGTATTTTTTAGCTTCCATAATCAAGAAGGCAAGAATAATACCGAAATGTTATGACAATTATAATATTTATAAATTTACTTTAATTTGTCGATGACACACGCCTTTTTAAATTATTTACCCATGTCCTGGTTCAAAATTATATACAAATTAGGAAATATTCGAATACAACGTACAGGACAGTGTATTCTGTAAATATCTTGTTGATGGTCACACAAAACAATCTGTGATTAATACCAAGTTATGACTTGATAATTTTAAATTACCAACTATTTTATATACTGTAGTATAGGTTGCAAAGGTATTAGGACAAGTCCAAACTTTGTGCTTTCAATGAATAAACTAGAAAATTAATCAAAGAAAATCTGTCAAACACTTAGAAATTTTGAGATGATCTAATGAATTGCATGAGCACAACAACAAGATGAACATATTTAAAATTACATTGTTTTGTACAGTTACATAATTATTTTCAAACTGCCTTATATTGAAAATAAATTTATCTTAAATACCCTTAATATATCTAAATTCAAAAGATCACTGCTGCACAAAATATACTAATATGCAAATATGTTAATTATTCAAAATTAATCATTTCGAAGCTAGATAAGTTTAGGTACCATCCCATTTCAGATGACTTGACCTGCCATAAGACATGTCACATGTCATCACATTTTGGAATGAGGGGGATATGGTCCAGAATATTGGGTGGACTATTTTGGCCATTTATTTAGGAACGCCAATATTATGCAGGTCCCGGCAATTAATTAAGCCACAAATTGCCCAGATGAAAAAGAAATTGCATTTTCACACAAAAAAATAGCACCTTTAATGCCAAAAAAATTTATTTTGAAAATCGCACTTTTATTGCAGAAAAATTGCATTTATTTCTTTTCCAGAAAAATTGTCTTTTTAATGCTTTTTTGCCTTAGAAAACTTGCTTTTTTACTTTAGAATAATTTCTTAAAACATAAAAATTGCACGTTTAGCGCAGAAAAATTGAATTTTTACCTTAGAAAATCGCACTTTTAGTGCTAAAAAATCCATTTCTAGAGCAGAAAAAAATCACACTTTAAATGCAAAAGTTCAGCTATTCCCCTTTTATATTTTACCGATTTTGGTTTAAATTTGTAAAAATTTTGGATTTTGGGGGAGGTGTTTTCTCTCTTCATGATCCTCATGATGATCTTCATGATACGGCCTTGTGCCATATCCAATACAAATCTAAATAAACATTTGCATTAGAGATCAATAGCTTAAGCAATTTGCATTCCCATCCAAAAAGCATAGTCTACATAGTCATGCGTCAATGCCAAAAACATAAACAATGGAAATTCTTGCAAGGAAAGTCAGGGAGAAACAAAAAAAAAAAAAAAATTCGAATGTCAGGTCGTACCAGGATTTCCGTTTTGACAAATGCAGGTTAGAAAATGATTTGTAAAGAGATGGGCGATGCCAACGCAGGTTGTACTTTCGTTAGTGTAGGACATCTCTTTACCTTGATGGAAGAATTTCAGATAAAAAAAAAACTCTTTTGAAAAAGTTGCACTCTCAGCATGAACCCCGTGCTATTAGGTAAGACCCCTAAAAGATCTAGGACTTTGACCGGAGTCACGTTTTTTTATACACCTATTAAAGGGCACGGGCGGAGAGGAATTCCTTTAAGAGGAAGAGGACGTGAAAGGAAAAACTGTCTTAAACACACTTTGTTGGGGTAGGCGAATTACTATACACAAGACAGTTAGATGGATACTTCACCTTAAAAAAAATGGCAAAAAAAATAAAATGTATAAAAAAACGAATGAAAAAACGCTGTATTATCTCGCTCTAGCAACCTTCCCAAGTACTCTTCATCTTTCTCCAAGTTCACTGGGTCATCTTCCCAAGAACTGGACATGGAGAGAGATTTCCATGCAAATTGCAATTTAGCAGATCAGGAGCGTGACGTCAGTATACCTTCAATTTCCTCAGTCAGTTTTTTTTTTATATGTGCAGTGTTTTTAATGACATAGAGAACAGGATATGTAGGGCTATGTGTATGTAAGTAATGGAGGTAAGTCTGCACGGGGAACAATAGCATATAAAATTTGCATATAGATATTTAATGTCATGGCAGGCCAACATGCTAATGTGACTCCCCGAAATTTGCATATGTAAGTCAAGTGCAGGCACAAGTGTTTACATGAGCTCAATATTTTATAGATGGCCAGGAAAAACAGGTTAAAGTAACGGAAGAATAAAAAAAAACATATTGAATAAATAAATTTATGATAGAGAACATGGTAGTTTTTAGTTGTAAAAATATATAGGTAATGCTTATAAATGACTGATTCTCTTCAATATTTGTTTGTTGTAAAAATTGCTCGGTTCATGTACAGATCGAGTTTTGTAGTATCTTCTTATTAAAAAAAAACTACATTATATATATACTTATAAAAAGAATTTAAAAAGCCTCGTTACCCATCTTCGGGGATAACCAATTCCATGTCCCAAATTTGTAACATTATAATTTTAGACAACAAGGATGGGCCTATAGTGATTCACATTACAATTTTAACTGTTAACTGAAAATAGAAACTTCTGCTCAACTTTAGTCATTCAATTTTAATAATTTAAGTACCATGAACTAAATAAAATCAAAACTAACTTCTATAATTAGACTGATTGGTAAATTTCTACTTTTACTATGCTTATTAGTTCTCAAAATCAAAAATATCATCATTATGTTGAAATTGAATTAACAATCTAAAGATTAAATGCACGTAAACGAAAGTTTTGAATATTTAAAAATTGTAATGAATATTTATAGATGACTTGTAAAATTACTTAATACAGTAGAACCTGTCTAACTACATCTTGTGTAAATGAATAACCTCTCTAAAAGCATAAAATGTTCAGGTCCCGTCTTGGGACTCGTGTATTTAAATAAACCTGTCTAAAAGCATATTTTTCATCGGTACCAAGCGTATGCATTTAAACAAGTTCTACTGTACATAAATTTAACTAGGGCATTTTAATTCACATTTTTGCATTATATATTGAACTAGTATTTGTCAGCAATGTGTAACTTTTTTTTCTGTTTAACTGAAATAATCTTAATATGTATGCAAAAATACACATTTCGAAACACCCGGTATATGAACAGTTAGTTTGTATAGTGAAAATTTAAAGAAAAATTAAAAGTATATCCTCAATGAAGTCTAATTGGAATGTTTAATACTTCATAATCATTAAATTTTCAATGTTAATGAGAAAGGGTAATCAAACAACTATAAAAAAACAATCTGTACTACTTTTCAGATAAGTTAATCCTTTCATTACAAGCAAATTTGCGACTACTTATAGTTATTGTACATTTCAATTTCTTGTTAAGATGTATGTGTATTCATCGTTGTAAAATAAATTTCATTGACCATCGTGGATAACCTAGATATAAAAAGTGTAAAATTCCACTTTAGATTTCTGGGCTTGTGATTCTTTTCCTGTAGGATATGTGCTGATGTTGTTGTTGTGTATTTACGTCTATGACGTGTTTTAGCCGCTTCTAAGAGGCGTGATGTTGTATGCAAAAGTAGGCTGCTGTGATTTAGTTAAAAATTGTGGAGTTATTGCCCTATCGGCCCAGTGCACTCAACCTTCCAATAGCTACTTTATAGTAAACAATTTTTTTTTCCTTTGCTTCTTTTACAATATTATTATTTTTATACGAGATAACTTTGAAAGAAAAGAAAACCTTGTCACGATTTTCAAAAACACGGGAAGAGCAAGTAACAGTTGAATTATATAACCAAAGAAGACGAAAACAAACAGAAGCGGAAAAATGAATTTTTTTTAACAAAAAATGTAGACACGAAGAAAGATTAGAATTTTAAAACATACATACTCAAGGCTGACATACTTGAAATATAGTTGCTTTATGAAAAAATCAGAGTGAGAAAATGTGTTCATATTAAGTATATGTATATATAAAGTAGAAACCATACTTACATTATAACATAAGTAAACATTTTTTTTGTAATTAAAAGAATATAATTTACCACGAATTAAGTTTTGAACATGAATTTTAAAAGAAAATATAAGGTTAGAAAAAGGGGTAAACTTAATCTTTCTACTAAAAGCATATAATTTTACCTAAAAATGTGATAGTCCATTAACCCTATATATGTTAACTAAATTTAAAAAACAACAGTAAAACCATCTTTTTTCATAACTAAAATCATTTCTTTATATGAAACTACAGTCATGTTTTTTTTTAATTGAACAAATTATCCCAGATTTCTACACAAAATTACGAAATTAAGCACCTTAAACAGATACAAATTATAGTTGGAAAAGCGCTAAGCTATACCTGTAAATGTATATTTTATACACCAGTATGTGTAAATTAATAAACTAATTTATATAATAATTTAAGGAGTCATATCTTCAAAGGTGAAATACATTTAAAGCAGGTTTTCATTTTTTTAGATATATTTAAAGATATATGTATACTTTCTATAGCAGAACATATGAAATATGTACTTCTCCTGATATTTTACACATGTTCACACTATGAAACACATATCATGCATATTTTCCAAAATATTGTTTTTTTAATTAAGGTAATAAAACATATTTATTCAGCATGATTCACCAAATAAACACCAAGATATTGTCATTGAATTATATACTTTTGAAAATAAAGACTTCAATATTGTTCAAACATCTATAATCAAACCAAGTTTAATAACTTCACATAAATATTGTGACAGCATTTAAATAATCGAACTAGATTATCTTAACTAGCAGAGATAAATAGGTTGAGAAAAAAGTTAATTGGGAATCAGTTGATGACACCTGTATTATAACATCCACCCGGAAACATTTTAAAAGTTTGGGATGAACCTTATAAAATCATTTCCTTTTATGTGCATCGAAAACAATTCAAGTAAAATCAGTCATAAATAGGCCTAGGCCATTTATGTGCATGACTTAGTGCGGAAAGTCAATTTTTTAATATATTATAATTCTACATGTGTGACATTTCTATATGCAGGAAAAAAAAGTAAAAATTGCTAATGGCTTCATTGTGTATTTTTCCGACTGGCCTATAGCCATAATTTAAATGATAAAAAACTGGTAATAATATCTAAAAATCGTGTCCAGGTTAGCAGGGAAAAAGAGATTGAAAAGAGCGACTATTTTTATAAACGGCGACCGTGGCTGCCCTCATCGCAACCTGACCTAGGTTGAACTTTTTTGATTCTAGGACGGAAATAGAGAGCAAGTACGTAAGGTAAGTACTGTTGAGGTAAGCCCATGGCATATAGGCTATCCCTTAGAAACATCATTTTTGGTGCTTTATCCAAAAATAGTAGACGGACCCTAAAGATTTAAGGATGGAGGGGAGGATGAACGATTTCCATTTTAAGGTTTTCACCTTTTTTTTTATATAATATCTCTTATATAAGATTTTTCCCCCCTCCTCACCCCAGCTTTTTCTTTTTAAGAATCTCACCCTCACCGTGCATATCTATATGTTAATGATGTCCGTATACAGTTTTGGCCTACACTTCTCACTGACCCATTCCGGCCCCGGATCAAAAATAGCCCCCTGTTATTTACGATCTGTAAGGTCAAGGCGATGGGGATAAAAAGCGCTGGACCCTGGATTTTCCCTTCCCGAAAATCCACCTAAACCGTTATCACAATATAGTCTGGGGTTGAAACACAGGTCACTATTTTTAAACGGTATACATTACCTGAGGTCCAAAAAATGGACGCATGGAGGGGGTGCCACCAGTGTTTAATAAAACAAACTCGTTTTTGGTCACTTCAAATTGAAAGAAGAAAAAAAAAACCTATAACAAAACAGAAGTAGAAGCCCCTTATACCAAAAAGAAATTGAATTGAGAAATTGTAAAGAAATTCAATTGGATTCCCCTTCCGCCTAGCGCTGAAATTTAGCCAACCGAATAAGGGACATTTTAAGGGAAATTTTTACTAAAAAAAGAAAAGAGGATTTAGAAAAATGACCAAACCCATGCTTTTGGGTCCAAGATAGTTTCTTGCATTAAGCGATGGGTCAACCTTCTGCTGTAAAAATAAGCAAACCGGGAAATGGAGGCATAAATCTGGTCAATGTGAACCGGGATGGGGACAGCGTGATGAGAAGAGGTCCGTTTTGGGCATTGATGAAATGGACAATAGGTGACAATGGCTTTCAGTCCCATGGGTCAACACCGTAAATTTTCGGATGCAGCCTAGCATGGCGATAATTTAAAAAAAAAAAGTACACAGGGCAGGTAGGGAATATACTATATGTGCTCGTTACAAAACACAAGTTTCCCCTCAAAATAACTACCGTATCGATGGGAAAAAATATGAAAAAAAAATTATGCAAGTTTCGAAGGGAAAATGCACGGTCCAGTACATGCACACAGGACTAATATAATCTGTGATTCTAACGCGACTTTTATTATTATATGTATGGGAATGGAAAAACACAATATTCTGTTTTTAAATGAATTTTTTTTAACCTGATTCGAAAATGGGTAATCAATTTATAAATATCGTACATAGTGTGTGATTTTGCATTGCATATTTTAATTGTATAATTTATAATGCATAATTTAAGCATCGGGTGTACAGTCTAAAAATATATTTTATTTCTTTTTTTTTTTAAAGCTACTAATTCAAAAAAATTCTAAATTATCATTTTTTGCTTTTTCAGTCTGAATTGTTTTATAACATTTACGATTTTGTTTATATCATGTAAATGGTCCAAATTTCAAGTGGAGATTATATAGACTTCACAAGGCAGTGAAACAATTTACCCTGTATAGTCAATTTTTAACCCTTTGTTTGGGGTAACGTATAATATGTAGTGAATTAGTTCAATCTGTTGTCACTCAGGCCCTTTTAATGGACTTCCATAACACCAAACGAAGCTCCAGCACTTCCCTCTATCACTTTCAATACAGCCCTTAAATATAAGTTTTGTTAAATATTGTTGTTAGTGAATTAACTAAATGAAATAAAAATACACAATATTTAAACAGAAATTCCGTGTATAAGCATGTTTATAATTTAATTATAAAACAATAAATGCATGTAATCACATGAAACACGTTACACTTGTTTATTTAAAAATTTGGAAAACAGAAAAATTTCGAATTAAATAAAAATATGAAAAATTTCGAATAAAATAAAAATGTGCAAAATTTAAACAATACTTGTTGTATGTATACATGTATTATCATCTAGCACGTTCTAATATTTTAAAATCTTGTATGAAATAGAATTGGACGCCATCTTTTGCTAGAAAGAGCTATTTCACCATTTTGGCAATTAAGAAGTTTTTAACAATAAGTAAAATTGACTGTAGGTTAGCTTTCTTCTAAATTTAAAGTGACGTATTTAGAGAGGTGAAGAAAGACACACAAAAAAACCAGGAGGAGGGATGCTACTATCTAGTGGAGATTTCAAGGGAAGAGTGCATGAAGAGGCGGAACTTTAAAAGCGGAAAAGGAGGGAACAAACGGGCCAGCCACTGGCGTGCAATCAAGTCTGTACCTACAATGTGGTCATATATAAATGAAGGGGGCCAGAAATTCGGTGCTATTCCATAAGAAACACTTGTTGGTCAACCATCACGCAGGATATCTAACAGAACACTTGGCCTAACCCACCCCACATGTGCTCAACTTGCCCGAACCTGGACTATTGCAACAGTGACTTATCATTCAATGTGTTCGCGTCATCAACTCAACAAGGTTGTGCGAGTGTTGTTCGTAAAAACTAACGAAATACATTTTTAAATAATTAAATAATCCGACTGACCCAAGTGTGGATTTACATCTTGGGCTTGTTCAACTTGTGAAAGTTCAAGAACGTTACGAAAACTCTCATCCATTTCTGAAAGTGAAACAACAACAACAAAAAACTCTGAAAACATGCAGCTGAGTGTCTAAAGGATATACTTGAGACACTGTTCATATCTGAAGAATTGCCACTTTGAAGGTAAGTATCGGATTGGAATATCAATCCTTTCATAGACTTTTTAAAAAATGTTGATAGAACGACTTCTAAATTGCGAATTGTTCCCAAATTTGTAACAAGAAATACTTGGAAAATTTTGAGTTTTTTTACCATTAAGGATCTTACTAACATTTTTGGCAAGAAAAAAATGCATTGGAAAATCTTAAAAAATTAAGAATTGTTCCAATTTACTTTTCAAAAATCGTCTGAAAAAGCTCTGTCATGAAACTTTCAAAAAGATTCGCTCTCAAATTAATTTAACAATTTTGTTTTAACTTACAAAACGTTTTTATTGAAAATAAAAAGAATAATTTGTTAGATATGTGAATGGGACCAAAGTTTATAAATTCGTTAAAATTATGGTGCTAAAAGGTGTTCTAAAATAAGATATGTTCTAAATCGCAATAGGGACCAAGTTCTCAAGGGCCTATTTCTATACATCCATATATAGCTCCTATTGGTCAATTAGATTTCCCGCTAAAAAAAGGGAAGATTTCGACGGCAAAAGGAGCAAACGCTCCGTTAACTAGCTTCAAATAAACCGCAACTTGGCACTAGCCTTGACCGACAAGTCGGTTACACTTCCGCATACATGGGGTTTGATGCACTGAACAGAGGAATGATGGAGGCCATTGTAGGATGTTCACGGGCGCCGCCAGGTGGCGCGAGGCAACCAACCGTTCGAATTTACACAATGGTGCATTTGGACATTTTCTATTTAATTGTGCAAACAATTTTTCATTAACGACCTGAATGAAAAGTAAACACAAGATAAAATAACTATCGCAACAGCAAAAATGTGTCTTAGTTCAAAATCTAAACATTGTTTTATTACCATTATTATTTAATAAATATTATCAAAATTTTACACTTTTTAATTTTTGATGTGGTATAAATACCGACAAATACCTATTGTAACATGTACTGGATTCTGTATATAGATTTTTAAATGTTGTAATAAATAAGAAATTAAGAATTTAATAGAATTTTAACATCTAATAACGACATATATCGTTGTTTTATTATTATAAAATATTATTCTTTAATAAATATTATCCAAATTTCTCAGTTTTTAATTCCTAATTTGGAAAATACCGACAAATATCTATCGGTTCTGTATTATGTAGGACTTCTATTCTATGAAAAGTTATTGTATGCCGTTTACCTGGGCGCGTAAGCCGATTCCCAGCCATAACCGATACACTTCCGTTTCAATTATGTTGATGGAAATGCATGAAAACCAAAAACTGACTCATGGTCAGTAATGTTACAAGTATTATTTAATTTCATTATCATCATTTATTTACAATTATAAGTGCAACGACTTCATGAAACATCTCATGACGCATCGTTGCAGGTCTAGTCTTGAAAAATGACATGCTTATTTCTTTATGAATTCAAAATCGCTAATCATCGGATAATTTGCACACATTCTAATTACTCTAGTGGCTCTAGAAAAAAGACTTCCAAAAACTATAGTAGGGGAGACCGGGGCAGGTTGGATCATGGGGCAGGTTGAAACAATGAATGTAGCTACCCTCATGCACCCGTTAGGAGGCTGCGCTGTTGACATGTGCTAAGGACTGTAATAGCGCAGCTTTAGATGTTGTTGAATCGTGGATTAAGTTAACTGTGATTATTTTAATCAATTTTAAAGAATTTTAGGACACGTAAGTAATTATTTTAGTTCAATTTGTTTTCCTTATTCCTCCTAGAGATGATGTGCTATGTAAACGTGGATCACACC
>JAQGBW010004153.1:0-14416 GCA_034698625.1 Julus scanicus | reverse complement strand
ATATTGATACCACAATGGGACAATAAAGTTATATGTGGGAGTTTTTAAACCTAAATCCAATTTGCTGTATTTTTGAATGAAAACCTAAAACACTGTTTTTCAAAAAATTGCCAAATTTACTTTTGTATTGCCACGTATTTATCTGAAAGCTAATATCCACATTAAAATCTTCCAATGTGACCGAGATGCTCATAATTCTGTATCTTTTACTATATTCTAGTTTTATCAAATAGAAAAGCAATTTTCGTCAACTCCATCTTCAAGTGCCATTTGTAGTCATAATGGTGTCCGAGCTCCTATCCAACATGCTAGTCCTTTTGACAGCAGTGCTCACATGGACTGTTCAGCATCAGCTGTGCTACCTAGCAAATGCAGTCAGGTAATGCTAATTTACATGTACACCATGCCAGCTATCCTGGTTGTGGTTATTGTTTTACACATCAATGTTCAGTCCCTTTATGGCATTGTTTTTCAACCAGTGTGCACCAGTTATGCTTCCAGCTAATACATACTATATGGTGTTGGAGACTCATTTAGAAAAAAAAAAGGTATTAAAGGTTGCTTGGTTAGAGTTTAAATTGCTTATGACATCTATGGTCATATATATATATATGACCAAAATTAGCAAAATATGAAAAAGAAGCAGCATAGTTGCAGCCGATAACTATTGTTACATTTCCCGGAAAAGAAATGTGGGAAAACAGGGAAACCACAATCGGGATAGCCAAAAGGGGTCTCCTGATGCAAGGCAAATAGCGGCACAACTAAGCCATTTATCCATCTCGGTAAAAAAAATATTCAATAAAGACTGGGCTACATTGGGTTCCCAAACATTTTGTAAATGCTACTTTTTTTCATTATATTATTAATAATTGAATAAGAAACTAGGTTCCGGGCAATACGAATGAAATAAGCAAACAGATCAATTGGCCAATCAAAGTTAAGATAAAAATTATATTTCATTAGCTGCTCAATCTATCAGATAATTGCAGACGTTAAAGAAGGTGTTCAGTAAATTTGCAGGAAAAAAATCAAAGATTTTAAGGCTCATCCTATAAATTTTCAAGCAAATTTTACTTGACCAATTACACAATATATTTTCAGAGCTCGACAATTTTTCTATACTTTGAAAAGAGAATGTTGTTTTATATCGGATTATCGGAAATCTCCAGACCTCGACCTGAAATTCCAATAAATTTATCTGTACTAACAGTATATTACCTTTAGTATTTCCACATTACACATATAAATTCATTTGTTTTTCTTTTAGATTCACAAATTAGATCATCAGCAACATTGGATGGTTAGTGATGCAGTGCGATCTCCTAGGATTAGTTCATCATCATCTTCATCATCCTCGTCATCCTCTTCATCGACCTCGTCCTCATCTTCACCCACACCAGGAATTCATAACAAGATTGCAAATACCCAAAGGCAGTTAGCAAAAGATTCAAAGTGTGAAAATGGCTTATCAAGGCCAGATTATGGACAGATTCAAGATTCCAGTAGCTGGAAAGGGTCGTGCTTGTCGTGCAAGGATGACGAATGCTCCAGAGCGGACTGTTGCAGCAGCTGCTCATGTGGTTCCCCCAGTGATAACCGCCTGGTACAATTAAAAGTGAAAGAAAGCGGTCCCCCTCAATCCATATTAAGGGAAAGGCGGCACGTCAACCCACATGGTTTGGTGATGGGCATGACCGATTTACTAAGACTCAGTAGCCGAAAATCTACAGAACTGCATAACTGGCAACAATATGCAAATATGAGGCCCAATAAAGCAGTAAGCTTTGATCCAAAATGTTCGGATGTGGATTTCGAAATGGGCTTGGACAGTATGACCACACCTTCAGACGATGGCGGCATCTTCAAGAATTTTGGTGTTATTATACCGAATCCTGTTGCATCTGTATCACATCAGTTCTCTTTATCTAGTCAGGGAAAACACAAAAGCTCACCAGAAAGAGAAAGTTTCAACTCATGGAACAGTAAAGTTTATCATGCGTCAATGACAAGAGATCCTTATTATCAGTTTGATTCCAAGTCGAAATTTTGTGAGGAAGTATCAAGTTCAACGACATTTGCGCAGCCTCGCCATTGCAGCCCTTACTATCGCCATACGTTACCTAATAGCTATCACGGCCTAACCACCAATACCCAAAGCGGGCCACCATTATGTGGTGTTTGTGCGAGTAAGCCAATAAGCCTCCATAAAGCGAATGGACCACTGGCAAAATCAGCGGACGATTTTGGTGGTGCCACGAAGCAGACTCATTCGGTAATTACACAGGCGTGTGACAGCATATCTCTCAATTCACCATTTAGCGAAACGTGTGCTAACCACATTCAGCCTGGACTGAATGATATGAAAAGGCAAATGACAAAGCAGCAAGTACTAACAGAGTCCAGTAACCATGTGGCGCTCTCGGCAGATAAATTAACGGAAAGCATGTCCTGTTTGATGTCTATCAGGAAGAGTCGCACAGATAGCTTAGGTGATGAAAGTGGTGTCGAAAGTGTGGAAAACTCGCCTAAGGATGCTGTAATGTCTGCTTCTATGAATGATGATCATGATGAGACCACGTCCAAAACGTCAGCCACTTCCATCCTCTCAGGCAGCAAGGATGAGGGCTATTCCACAATGTCTAGTGATGTCCAGTGTGATGGAGAAGGTGGTGATCAAAGCAGAAGGGCTTCCATAAATACCTCACCAGAGTTTTTTACCTTTGAAGCTACAGATATATCTGCGCAAACCTCAAACCCTGTCGATGAGCATATAGTAGATGAGAGGCTCAAGGAAGACAGTCCTAAGAAGTCTTGTAATACAATTATCAGGAGCTTAGTGCTTGACGATATGGTTACAACAAGCAAATCTAGTCCTTCAGGTAATGGGTGTAAAACCCTTGAAATCATGACATCAAATTCAGGAAGACTAAAATCGCGATCTTCCGAGAACGATGAATCAACGCCAAAAGGAAAACCAGGGAAGTTTGAATCTCGTGCTAGAAATGGTCCACTAGTGTCTTTTAAAAGTGCTAACGGTTTAGATGCATCAAAGGTTTTTGGAAGTCAGTCGCTTTTGGCAGTTAAAACTGGTCATGTTGAAACCATCAAAGAGATATTCGAACAGGAGGGGAACAAATTGGTAAAGGCAAAGAGTTTGATGCCCCGCAATGCCAACAGCCACGTAACAGAAATAACCGTGATGGAGAAACTATACCGCTACAACGATAACATTCCATTAGCCCACTCTGCGCCATCATGCCATGTTGGCCAACAACATATCACTGCTACTGATCAAGATGTCGATATTTTATGTTTGCCAATACCAGGTGAACTTGTATCAAACGATGCCTCACTCAGGAATTCTCTAACTAAATCAAAAGCATCCGAAGGGGAGCAATCCCACGTGTTTTCACAAAACCGTAGCAAATCTGACAGCTGCTTGTTTTCAAGTAGTTCCTGCACCAAGTCAAGAAGTTGCAAATCCCTGGATTACAACCGATTTACGCCTAATCGCGAGCAATACCCTATGTGGCATTTGTCTGCTTTGGAATTGTCGGAAACTGGATCAGCAAATGGCAGTTCCATGGCTCTCCAACGGAGTAAAGCATGTTTGAGCTTAACAGAGGATAACGATCAACAGAATCATCCCATTTCGCCATTTGAAACTGTAAGTAGAAAACCGATTTCTTACTCTGTTTTCATCCTTTTCTATCATCATTCAGTCATCTCTATCACAGGCATGTTTTTTTTTAAATTATTTTTCACTCTTTTTTTTGTTCTTAAAATAAGTATTGCACAATGACAAAAGTGCTTCCTTATAATTATTCTTGGTTGTTTGCAATTTAAAAAAATTACATGTATGATGTTACATGTATTATGAAGACTTTTATAACATCAGAAATTTATTCAGAATACATACTTAACTGTCAATTTACGAAGGGTGGGTTTCAAAAATTCCCAGTAATGGTCATTCCATGATTAGGTGAATTAAAAATGTTAGCAAAAAAGTAAATTCTTTTTTAAAATGCTAAATGAATTAGCATATACTTATACAGCTATTAAAGTGAATTATAGTATTACAGTTGATCATGGATCTCATAATTTTTGCCAGTAAATGACAAAGTTAAAAATATAAACAAACAAAAAAAAAATTTAGTTAAAATTTTTTTTCAATTTGTCTAGTGAAAATTCAAAAGCTTGAAATTTATATATACTAGCATGTGTAATTTCTGAAAGAATCAATCAAATATTTTGTAAACATCCTTATAAAACGAGACTAATATCATGAAATGATCTTAATTCTACTATTAGTCCATAGTAGTTGATGGAAGCATTTTGTATGTTTTCTTTTGATTGCCCGGTTTTTAATGCCTAGTTCAATTTATGCAAGCAGATTAATTGCAAATTTCTGTTTATTTATTTTCACCTTTGTTTACGTGTGGCTTTACTCTTATTTCCAAGGCTGCATTGGGTTGGCACATAAGCTTTTCCCATACCTCACTCAATTCCTTGCACTCATTATGCTCTGGCTCAGGAGAAGCCAGCTTTTTGCACGAAGCAGAAACTTCCAGCAAATTTTCTTCAGAGGTCAGTAGGGTCTGTAATCACGAAGCTGAGTTCAGGCTGCATCCACGTTTTTTATCTTGACTTGCCAAACACTTCATTTAAAAATTTATAAAAAAAATGCCTTAACCAAATGTCAATGAATGTTTTAATTGGCAGTCTACTCTTACCAAGGACAAATTGACACAGCAGCCTGAGCTCAAGCTTCTGACATTGCAAAAACTCATTTATTCATCTGCTTATTATTATTCTTTTTTTTATTTCACTTTCACTTTCATTTGTAATGCTTTTCCCGAGGGTAGAGCGAACTCCCCATTGCTTAGTATATCACGATAGGTCCATTAATTTTCACCGAATCTCAATTTCGTATGAAACATTGTATCTTAAACCAATCACGCCATCAGGAGAGTAATAGTATATTTAAGATGGGCATTCTTGCATCACGGCATTGAACCACACCCGCTTTTATCCAGGGTACATTAATATCATTTTCGCATCAAAATCGACGAAAGAAAAATGCTCTGTCCAACAAGAAAGGCCCTGCCAAACTAATTGCCAATTAGTGGATCCCCAATTTCGATTACCAAAAACAGAACAGCAAACCTTGAATAATGCAGACATAATTGCAAATCAGCTCGTGAATAGTAAATTAACACATAAATAACCTTGATTAGAGATAATATTGCCATTTGTTTACAAGGATATGCAAGGCGCCTATTTTGAAGCTAAACCGATGATGTACTTAAATCCAATTTCAATCAAAACAGTATTAAATTATGCAAATAATCGATTATGCACCAAAATTAGCCTTATTTCGGTTCAGCACCCCTTGGTAGCACATGCCTTTTAGCAGATTTTCACATGCTTCAATGCATTAAGCAATTACACCAAAAATGGCCAGCAAACCGCGCCCGTGTCCTGCAAAATGATAACTATTACGGAAATGCCATGCTACAGGATCATACACCACCAGGGGATGCTCAAACAGAATAAGGCTAATTTACTATTCATTGGATTATTTAACTTGATAAATTCAGTCCATGCAGGTCTTGAGCTCTCAGCCCCAGAGTATTAGCACAGTGTAGTTGGATCAAGACACAACCACATAAAAAATGCTACATAAAGCAATTATTGTATGCAAGTATTTTACCATCCCATTAACTAAATAGGCTGGATTGATGTTTGCTTGGCATATTAGCTGGCTGAACCATCCATTATAAATGTATTATCAGCAGCAAATCAGATTTTCCATTATTCCCATTGGAAGAACAATAGCTACGAGTTCTCCGATTATTGGAGTCATGTGGTCGATGTGACTTCTGGCACTGAACCCTTGTTGCGAGATAAAACATCGTTATATGAAGTAGTATTGATTTGAAGGGTTCACAGAGATTTTGTACATGTAGTGTTGCAGTATTTGGGCCCCTCCAAAAGCCGGATCAATTGGCGCAGCTCCAACACTGAAATATTGCTGGATCTTGCAAAAAAAATGATTATCCCAAGAGCTTATTAATCGCATAAGTATATGCTATTTTGTGATTTGTGTCAAGCTAAAACCCTTAATGCACAACGCATCATACTGTAATATCTAACACACAACTTACTGCAAAATGCTGCAATTAACGCATTTGCAAAAAAATGGTCGAACAAGCAGCCATATCATCTACCTAATAAATTCAACAAATGAACAAAGATCTGATGTTTAATAATTGTGTTCTGGAAATTATTGTGAATAAGTAACCAACTTATATCGTATTTTACACCGGCTTCTCCCAGAAATTACATTTTTCACTTTCCTCACATTTACAGTATTTAAGACAAATTTCCCTAACCATCATGAAGACTGAAAAATAATCGATGCTGATTCAAAACTGAATATGCCAAACAACTTCTTGTCTTTCCATGTTGATCTGAGAAAGTGTTTTAGAAAACAATTTGCAGCAAAAGTTCACTTTGAATTCAATTAAATGTTATTAGAAGATCAGCTATTTCAATAGGTTCAAGGCTAGTTGAGTGTACCATTTTTTGATTTTTGTTATGACATGTGGTCAAACACTGCGTTGTTTTGTATTCTATAAAAATCAATACTGTCTCTTAAGTCATACGTCAAGCTGATATAATATCAAATTCCTCCTCAATCACGTTTTACTAAAAAAATAAAAATAAAATAAGGGCACATGCATACTGGGACTCAGGACACCTGTAAATGGGTATTAGTATTTTTGTATTGATTGGCTAGTTTATAATATAGATATGAAGTGAGGAAGGACCACGATTTACTACATTTAGGTGCTATGGTCAAGTAAATGACCAAGGACAAGTCAAAATTGCAAAATCCTATTAGGACCCTTCGCCAAGGGTAATGAGAATCAGTTTCTTGGAATACATTCTACCGTAATTATTAAGTCGTGAGTGCTTAACTGCATTAACAGCTCGAAAATTTCTCTTGAAAAACAAAGTTACGATCCAGCAGGTTGCCAATTAATTGGACATGAGTTTATCTTGACATTTGCACGAATGATGAATAATATCAAGCAAATCCATTAATTAACTGCCGTCTCACCACGCACTGCAGCATATAAAAACTACAATCCGTTTGTTATTTTTAACGAAAACTGCTTTTTTGTGACCATCTCGTTATCATCAGGCCTGCATTTCATCGAAACTGTGCAGACACCTGAAAAAGGTTTTTTTTCACTATAAAAGCAATTCTAGCCATCGTGCCTGAAGATCATGCTTTCTGGTCCTATCTTTGTCGGCTGATTGCCCTTGCCGATAATTTGTAAAGTCGTTTCGAGGTCTTTCTATAGCGCGTGCACTCGTTTAGCATAATAGCCATAATACGAATTATGCCATTAATTCGGCTAATTGTGCAATGATGTACAATGGCCTTTTTTAATTAGTAGTCTAAAGGGCAGTAATTTTCAAAGTTGGGGGATTGTCGTGCAAGTGGGGCTAATTATTAGTTACGTGCTACCGTGTAAAAGATGCTTGTCGAGGAGGTAGCAAAGATTACATTTAACCACATTGCAGAAAAGGGTTCTCCCGGACGATGATTAAAACCTATAGCGCTGCTATTAATTCGCTAGATTTTTAAAGATGTGGAACGGCATCACGCTTGGTGCTCGTGGCCTTGCCAAACATGATCAAAAACAATCTGCTTTGCGTTTTCCAGGGTTCCTTCGGTGCAGCGAGCAGTGATGAGGAGATGAGTAACGACGACGCCTGGTTCATGGTGGACAACAGCATTGATTCCAATCAAGATTTTGCCGATTCTACGAGCCAGGTAAACTAGTTTTAATACGCATCTCCCTCATGTTCCAAAAAAGAACGTCTTGGACATGGACGTATTTCAATGAGTTGTGTGGGTTCTAGTTCCCGGCACACTTAAACAAGGACATACTGGAGCCTATAAAAGCGCCTACGACTGTCTCGTAGAACGACATTTAGTGAGTGCTAAATTTGAGCATTAGTTGTGGGGAAAAGCACTATTTTCAATTTAAAATATAATTGAAGATAAAGCGTTGTTTCTGCAAATCTGGCACTATTTATGAACGGTGACAGAGATATAAAACAACAAATGCAATTGCATAAAATCAATCGATTTTCTAGAATATTCCATTTCGTTTAATGTAATAAGCTTATTATTGTGAATGCAAATGTCATTTCACCAACAATCAAAAGCTTTTCTCTCTATTCTCCTTTTTAATCAATGACACTTTTGTCAGAAAATTCAATTCTCATTTTATGTTGACAACACACATGAGGTGCAGAAATTAACCTAACTGGATTTGATACTGGATTAGGATTTGTCATCTTTTGATACTCTCATATGATATTAATTACTCGCATTGCTTATACAAAGACAGCATTTCGTAATATCAACATATATATCAACCATGAAACAACTGACGAAATAAGCACATTTCTGAATATGTAACTTAAGTTACATGTACCTTATTGTTTGTGATTACATCACATACATCTTGTTTTTTGTTTCTGTTCTTCTTTGTATGTACATTATATACATTGACAAACCTATTAAACGACATTTTTTAAGAATTATTCTCTATTTATTAAAATACAGTAACCACGAAACCTGCTAGTACATGCACATGCACATTGTATTCACTTATATGAAGAATTCACTTATAAGAAGAATTTTCTGTTCCTCCTCATATTCGTATAAGTGAGACTCCATTGTAGTCTATTTTAGCTCAGCTTAACTCGATTTTTTTTATTTTTTTCAAAATATGTCGCTATAGTTATGCTCGATAACAAAGTAGAAGGGCCGTATTCAGAAGTGTAGCTATTTTTATAGCATGCAGCTCACGTTTAATTACATTAACATCCAGAATATTAGTGCTCCCGAGAGAAGTTTTCTCATGTTGTACATATTAGGAATAAGGGTAAAGCTAGATCGGCAAACAATCCCGGGGGATTTATAAATATTTATGAATTTAGAATTGCATGGCCGAGGCTTAGAAAAGAAACTATAGCAGACACTAATAAAACTTGCCAACAACAATACATTATATACATGCAATGTAGGCGTATCTATGTAGTGAAAGAAGGATTTTCGTTGTAGTGTGGGTTCAGCATTATCGTTTAGTTGACCAAATTGCAGGTTTAGGCCAAAATATCAATATAGCAAACCGTAAGGAAAACGAAAACGTGGTCACAAAAAAAATTTAAAGGCACCTGCAGCTAACCAGCCTCCGTTTTAGAATTGAAATTTAACATAGGATAGCATGGAAAATTTATTGTCCAGTTATTTGAGTGTTAACAATGAGGTCTCGTTTTTTGGAGCATATTTTAACCTAATAGGGCTAACGGTGACTGTATTTGCAAACTGTGATACATATAAATTATGTTAACATAGTCATAGGCTGGATATCCTACTGAAAACTAAATTTATGGGCCTACACAGGTGCCTAGAATTCTAAAGCAGTGGGTGATCAACGTTGTTAACAACAGGGGTTTGCAAACTCTGCAATCGCTTTCCAAATTTAGCTGATACAACATAGGATCATTCCAAACAAATGTGGAAAATTCGAGAAATAAAGGGAGTCATGGACTTGGCTATGTAAAATATAAGTTCACTGGGGCCGATTCAATAAACATGAGGTAATTTTAAGTTTTACAGCCTCTTGCCACATTGCTGACTTTTGAAAAGCAATAGCTTTGACACAACCCCATCATACGTATAAGCAGGGGCGCCGAGAGCCAGGGCCGGGCCCGGGGGAAAGGGAGGAGGGCAAAACTGTATATGTCATCACATTTCGGGGAGGAAGGGAAGGGGGGGAAATATATGGAAAAATTGCATTTTTACCAAGTAAAATTTACGTTTTTAATAAAGAAAATTTGCGTTATTAACGCAGAAAAATTGCATTTTCATCATAGAAAATCAAAGAAAATTTGCGTTTTTATCATAGAAAATGTGCGTTTTTACCATAAAAAAAGTGCGTTTTAACGTAGAAAATTTGCGTTTTTCAGTTTTCATGACAATTTTAAAAGGTCATTTCCAACATTTCACAATTTTTTTCGCACACATTCTGAAGGCCCGGGCCCCTAAAAATCCCGGGCCCATGGTATTTCCCCCCCCCCCCTTGTCAGGCTTGCATATGCGAGTTGCAAAGCATTGAGACCTTTAGGGACCGTTCAAAAATTATGTCACACCTAGGGGGGTGGGTTGTTTTGTTTTTGTGACAATTGTGACTAAGGGGTGGGGGGTGGTTTGGTAATGTGACATCACACAATCAAAATGTATTTCAAACGGTAAAAAATATGCGGTAAATTTTTTTTTTAACATTTAAAATTATGAATTGCAGTCGGGAAAAAAGATTTGGGTCCTGTAGTGACTAAAAACTTTCTTCCCGATACAATTATAAAAGAATATAAAATTATTAAAAAAATAATTTGGGGGGGGAGGGGGAAGTAATCGACGGGTTGTGACATAATTATGGATGGGGTGTAGTAAAATGTGTGACAAAGGGGTGGGGGGTGTTTAAAGAGGGGCAAAAAAGTGTGACATAATTTATGGATCACCCCTTATGGGCGTTTCAAGTTTTTATTTTTTAAAACAAAAGTCTAGTTTCCAATTGATGGGAGCCAAAACTCAAAAATCCCTACTACATGAAACTCATTATTTCCTTTTTCCATCACTTAGGGTCATTTGAACTACAACGACGAGGAGATTTGCAACTGGAGTCTAAACCTATCCTCGGAGGACATTTGCTTCTCACAGCCAAGGGAGGACCTTGCCTGGGAGTTGCAGAGCACGACGCAAGGGCGATTCGTGCCTACTTGCAGCCTCCGTCATCCACCATCGGATTCCCTGCCGAGCATCCAAGAGGTGGACGACGACGGAGACTCCTACTTCTCCCTGCCGGTCAACTCCTGCGTGACTCAGCGAGCCCATGAGGAAACCTGCAGCAAAAACAACAGAGACGATCCCGAAAGGAAGATGAGACGCAAGGACGGTGCCTGTAACAGCTGGCCCAGCACTGGCGACTACTGCAAGGGCCGGTGTCGCCCTGGCCATCTGGGCCGTACAGGTTTCCCCCTTCACGTCAGCGAATCCATGGAAAGCTGGGGGAGTTCCATGCAGTGTGCCTCCGAGGGACTTTCCCGCATGAACTCCAAGGACTTTTCGCAGTGCAGCCTGGACGCGGACCGGATGCTGCGGATCGGGAGCGAGTTGACTTCCGATTCGAGCGTCAACCTCGACGGTTCGATTGCTCAAACTGCGAATGCCTTGGAGGATGGGGAATCCTCGCCCGTGGAGACGCACTTCAAGCGAGACTTTTACCGGCTGTGCAAGGTGGAGTCTTGCCGCAGCCTGGACGTTTCCTGCAAGAATCTCATGGCCATGGACCTGGCAGCAGGAGAACAGAAGGATCTCGGCCGGGACAAGGAGGAGGAAGAAAGCCAGCAGATAATTAAGATTGACTTCCAACACGATGGGCAGGGAGATGTGGTGGACTGCAAAATCCGTGAATATGAAGCATGCTTAATTGAAAAAGATAACATCTCCCCCGAGACTGATTCTGAACGTTCCGAGCCTAATTTAAATAATGAGAAAGAGGATCTGGCCCAGAATGGCGACATGGTCGTCTTGTTAGCTACCGAACAGTCGACGATGGAAAATCCAATCACTGTGCACGAGACACTGCAAGAGCTGAATCACATGTTCTCGAATATCGAGGAGGAAAGTGAGGAGGATGAGGAAGAGGACAACAAACCCTCCGAGGACTATTTTCCTCAACAGCAAACTGGTCAAAGCGATGCAGACTCCTTGGCCGAAAAGGAAGGATGTACAACATCGTGGGTGCATTTTGAAACTGATGTCGATCTCAGCGATCCCAAGGTAAGGCTTACCTCCAGACTATTCAAAAGTATGACTCTTGCATCAGGGCCAGTCTTAAAAGCAGCGTACCTATATTAGGCTATGTCAGATCATGGCAATTTATTGTTCATTCATGGAAGGCCAATTGCTTTCTTATCTATTTTTTCATGTATGCAGACTCAATTACATGTCGTGGTAACCTGATAAATTCTGGGCCAGACTTACATTATACTTGTCAATTCCATATTTGGCATACTTTTTAAAGCCTTTCCATTTGAGAATTTTTAAGCTCAAAAGTTCCAATCAATGTCGAAAAGCTATTACTGATACATTAATTGTAAGCAAATGATAGTTTTAGAGCGTCGTAAACAATTTATTGACAGGGGCCAGATTTGGTCAGTTTCTTTTTTCAATATAAAAATCTCATGAAATTAATCAAGTAGATGCTGTTTATGTTTTTACGTTAAAATCTAGCCAATGAAACGTTGCTTATAATAAACATGTCAAAAGATCAAGATTTATATCTTTGTCGTGTTTATATGAAAACGTTTTACGATAATAATATTAGAATATGTCTTTAGTACGACACAAACGAGTTTTTTTATTCTTGTTTATGAAACAATGCTAAAACAGTTGTTTGTATTGGACAAAACAATCACTGTTAAGTCCTAAAATGCAAAATAAATGTGTGAAGTATTTTAAAATTAAGATGACTTAAGGATATTTACATTGCATAATATGTAACTTGACCTCTTAGAACATGTACCTAAACGAAAATCTTTAATGCATATGGCTTAGAGCCTGAAGGCCTTCAACTTGAAATTAGACAAAAGCTTCTAACAAAACAACTATGTTAATACAGAAATCAGAGGAAGTATTTAGTGTTTGTTGGCAGCCTGACACTGACTAAATGCATAAATAAACTATGTTCTTTCATAAGGAAGAATAATGTTCTAGAGTGGCATTCTGGTTAGAGTATGTTACTTTGCTTGATCTAAAAATACATAATTTTTTATAGAGCAACAAAACGAGGCCTGTCATTTAGTATATACCATTAATGCATATTCTGGCAACATTAGGTTATGTAATCACACGTGATCAATTCATTTGAAGGCTATGTCTTTGCCAATACATTATTATTGCTAAAGTTGTTGATTTAATGTAGTTTCTACACCCTGGCACTTTAAAGGACAAAATTTGCCAAGAACAAATGTTCATTAAAAAGCTTTTTTTGCAACGTGCTATTGCGTGATAAGGAAATCGTGGAGTGTTTTTCAGGAATATTTTGTGCGATGTTTTCTGGTATTCACTGTTAACAAATGCAATGGCGCCAGATGGAATCATAAATGAGTGTAATGTTTTTGCAAATGTAGCCAACTAAGAACTGGGCCATGCACATTGGGCTTAGGCATGAATTCATGCTAGTAGGCCTTCTGTACGAACTAGCTTAGTTTCAAAGATATTTAAATATGGACAATAAATCGAGCTTTAGCATAAAAATGCTTTTAGGACACAGGCAATCATACGTAGCAATAACGTGCCATGCCTCAAAAAGTAACCAGTTGAACTTGTTTTAACAGTGCTGTTGTAAATTAGCAAGTCTATAACGTTTTCGCGATAATTTCTGGAATAACTGTCTCTTATTATCACCCAGTTCACACTGCTAATCAAACTCGGGTGTTTGAGCGCATAATAGGTCATGATATATAATGGTCAACACTCGCAATTTTATCTAAGGAAAATAGTACATGTTTTGTTTGTGTTTACACTGGCTTTATTTTTATGTGACGCGGTTGTTTTGTATAGCTAACTGGTACGAATGCGAATGATTCACAAATTACGTGCCTCGGAAGACTTATTTTTTATAAGGTTTTCTGATTTGTTTACCTGTATTGGATTCATGTCCAGACTAAGCGACTAATTTCAACAAACACGGAACATAAATTACAAAAAAAAAAAAAAAAAAAGAAATACAGGCGAATAAAAGCATTTTGGATAATTTGGAAAATAACAATTTGAATGGAAAGAATCATCTCCTATTGGTCAAAATACAGTGTTTACTTCCAGGGTCCTGTTAAATACGTCGTGACTGCTTTTATTTGGACAATCAAGGTAGTGAATTAATGATCAACGGGTTTGTGGCGTTGTCCCTGCATTTTTAAGTGAAAATCTAGAAAAAGACACGATTTTTTTTCTTTCTTAGGATGATTGGATTTGTAACCTTGGGTGTTAATTTAAAAATCAGCGAGGTAGAATGGTGCAATTTTTTCACGAAAAACATATGCATATTTATATGCATTTATTCCATGGTTCAACTCAGACCTTGATTTAAAGTGAATAATCACGTTGCATGATCAACCTTGTGCCTCCACTTCACGGACAGGGGAGTCTCATTGAACCATAAATCATGTACGTTACAATTCTGCTATGTTTGTTTGTTTGTTGATTTTTAACGTTGGCCTATTTCTGCAACACGAGGGCTAAACACCAACGCCAGGGGAT
>JAQGBW010004152.1:0-14416 GCA_034698625.1 Julus scanicus | reverse complement strand
TAAGACGTTTTGTTCATTTAAGACGTTTAAAAAAAGATCCATATAAGGTCTTGATTTTGTCTACAAGGGAAAAACGCGTAAAGGATCTTATATTAAGGCATGACATTTTTACTGTGTATACACAAAATAACTTTCCAAAAATTGCACAAAACCTTCAATTTTTCAGTCTCTAAAGTTTGTAATCTTACTAGACGAAATTATACTACCACCAATTAAAAAAAAAACATCAAATGCAATCGATAAGAAAAGATAATTTATAATAAGCTATATACTTGTCAAAATTTACGAAATTCACAGCATAAAGATTTATTGATAATTCAAAATTACAGCTGGATTACACTCGCAATAATTGAGATCATGAAAACAGCAAACCCGATATTAGAAATGTTGGCTCTTCCATCGGAATTATCCTGCTGTATGTCCGATTTTAGTTCATTTCCTCCTAAAATAATAATCATTATTCGTCAATGCATATTTGCGTTTAAAATACAGGTTGTAAATCTGTTGTTTGTAAATTTATATCACTTAATTTAGAATTTGACCTTATCAAAACAAAATAGTGTTATGAATTTGCTTTCAAAAGCTAAAATCTTTCCATCACTTTGTATTTTTTTCTCAAAAGATTTTTATTTTTTAATTTATATTTAACAGTGCGATAAAGTGAATGAATTTATATGAAGTTTTGCCACTTACTGTACTTTGGTGGGTATGTTGTGCTCATCTGTGTTTCCTCATCGAAGACTAAAATTTATGATTACAACTATTAATACTTTAATAGTTAGTAATTACAATTAATAATCAATAATTTAAGCAATATATTTTAAATTAATAACGAGGAGCGATCAAAAAGTCTCGCATATTCGTGTATTATTCGAAAACCAGATGTTGTCATTTACAGTTTCGCGACCTTTCTTAAAGTTTAAACACCATCTCTGTACCGTACTTTGCAAAACACATTTGTCACCATAAATTCCTCACATTTTACTATAAATTTCACTCGGTTTCATGCCTTTCAACACTGAAAAACGAATAACACTTCGTTGTTCCTCACGCGTGAACGCTTTCGAGTGAGACGCCATTTTGTTTTTGATAGTTTGTTCGAAATTCTGCAAGAATTGTGACGCCATGGAGTGACCTTCAACCAAATTTCCTGGTCTTTAAAATGGCTATTTCAGTTTGTTTGTACGACATCTGGTTTTTAAATAATAAACGAATATGCAAGACATTTTGACCACCACTCGTAAGTTACATCACTTACTGTACATTGGCGGATGTGTTGTGCTCATTGGTTTTTCACCCCCAGTTGCAATTGTTAAATGTGCATAATCCGATATGCATCCTTCATTTCCTGTGTTGGAATCGACCACGCATGCGCAATGCCAATCAGTTTCATCTATTCGTGCAAATCCACTGATTTCGATGGAGCAATCGCTCGTATTGGCCACGCCCATTTCTGGTTGTTGGTATTTATAACGGTCTTTAATGCTTATGGAACTATTTTTGCGATACCAAATGCAATTTCTGATGATTTCGTCGAATTTGCATCGCAATATAACCGAATCTCCTAAAAGAACGGTGGCATTCTGTGGATGCTCGACAATCATTGGTGCTGCAGAAATATATAAAAATATACAATATTATACCTTAATGAAAAGCCAAGGTTTTTTAAAAGAAACCTCTAAGTTTATCATTTGTAGCCTAGTTCATTGAAAGGAATTATTTCTTAATACATTTTTTCCAAAATTATTATTTAGTGAACTCGTTTTTACTTGCAGGGAACCTTTTACATACTAAAACAAAGTAAAAAGGTTCCTTTTTTTGTCCCTCGTTGTGATGAATATAAAGTTAAATGATGTATTTGATAATTTAAGTTTTATATAATGGATAAATGTATTTTCAAAAATGATTTTACCTTGTTGAGATGTTGCTACTACGACCACAAAAAAGAGGAAAAATGATCCTAGTTTGCACATTTCCAACGATGTCCACATTGTTTTCATATTCGTTTTTCAGTAAACGTAGTTTTTGTGATAATATCCACCTGTATAGCAAATCTACAATGTCATTATGGCGGTTTTTCACTCTATTTTAACTGGAAATAAACAGCCAAAAAAACTTTTAAGTTGCAAAAGTATAACTACACGAACAGAAAGCGAAAATTAAATGTTTATTGAAAAGAAACGACTTCAACTGAAATTGAAATTATATTATCACAAAAACTTGCTATTCTTATCTATTTTATTTAATGTAAACGTTATGTTAAAATGATACTATGTATTTACTGAACTGATGAAATATTAGCTAATACTGTTCTAATATTTTAGTTATCGTGAAATGCACACGGCGTTTCATAACTAGGTTGGAAAAAAAGTATATATAGACATGCTCTATACTGTGTATATACTATTAACTGTCAATTCGAGGGGCTGTCAAAAAGTCTTGCATATTCGTTTATTATTCGAAAACCGGCATGAAAAGACGCCATTTTGTTTTTAATAGTTTGTTCGACATTCTGCATGAATTAAACGCCATGTAGTGACTTAAAACCAAAATTTCCTGATCTTTAAAATGGCTATTTCAGATTTTTTGTACGATATCTGGTTTTCGAATAATAAATTCGATTATGCAAGACTTTTGACCGCTTCTCTTAAATTTGTAAGCATTATTTTACATTCTCAATTTTTGTCTGAAAATCTTCATTGCAAAAATATGGAATTTATGTCCATATATAATCGTATGTGTGGGATTCACAATGATATGTCGACTCATTTCTTATTAGAAATTCTAGAAATATTGGTAAATTGAAGACATGACAGACAATTTCCAATAAAATTCATCGATATACCATAGTTTCACGCCTTAATAAATATCCAAAAAATTTACACAATTAGATTGAAAAACTCAACAGCGCAGTCTGTCACATTATGTCACAAAGATGGCACTGTTTACAAATATTATTTTCTAGCTAATCGAGAATATGCAAAACGAGCTACTAGATGACACCACTGATCGTATACGACTATGATGAAACTTGTCGGTCAGTTGGATCAAAGTTCAACACGTGTTCATTGTTTTGCATGCAGAGTTCCAAGTATTTATATAACTGTTTTTTACACGGGTGAAAGTTGTGCAAAATGGATCGACATCGGATGTATCAGCAATTTTACAACTATGATATTGATTGTTTTTAAATGGATGTTAGAAAACTGAAAAAGCGATTGATTTCAGGTAAGAAATTAAATGCAAAATTTTTTCCCTTTGTTTGTTACGAATGATGCAATATACCACCATGCTATTGCGCAACATTTCAATACGGAAAAAAATCGGATAAAGACATTCCTGAACGTTTTTCAAAAAAGGCATGCTAATTAAATAAAAATAATGTTTGAGTAAATTAGATTATGTAAATACAGCAGAACCTGTCTAAATGCATTCTGTGTACATGAATAACCTCTCTAAAAGCATGAAATGTGCCAGTCTTGATTTGAGACCCATGTAAAAATGAATAAACCTCAGTAAAGTAATAAGAGTAATTTTTATTTTCACCAGTGATTTTGTAAGTGAATATCAACGATTGAACTGCAAAAAATATTAAACTAAGATGAGGTTAGTACTTAGATTGACACGTGCCTGGTTGGGGCCAAACCACTTAATAAGTGCAGACTCCATAGCTGGATATTTGACGGTCTGTAGAAGTTGGACATTGAGGTTTGTGTTCAAATGTATATTTGGCTAGATGCCATGTTGACTTCTTCAGTGGTCTAGAGATTGTGGCTTGGCTGACCTTAATCTCGTAATTTGTCTCTAGCCACTGTATGAGTTCCATGTGTGAAGCATTTAGATGATCCTTTTGGTTCTGTCCCAGGGATATACGGACAAAATCTGTTGTTGTCAATTGCGTTGAACTGTTACATGCCATTTTTTTTCCAATTTAGGCCTACACAATTATTACCAAATGCAACAGGCAGGAAGATGCGAGGCAATTACTGTACATGTATATGCACTTAAATGGCCCCCATAAGGTAGTAACTCATCTAGGATTGCAGTGGCAGCTCGTGACTAAAATTAGTGGGGGTGCTGCTCCAGAAAATTTTCAGCGACTACTTTCAAACGGAGGGCCAGACTTTGGCCCCTGCACGTTAGTGTTTAACTCTGTAAATCTGTAACACTGCCGGAGGGACATCGTTCTTTTCCCCTCGTAGCCTAGCTAGTGTGCAGCTTCTCATGTGCGCATTCGCACAACAGCCAAACACCTCGCCACTGGAACTGTGGAGCGCAAAGCGCCGTAGCGTAATTGCAGAGTGGCGCACCGGTGCTTATTGGTCCAATTTTGGATCCTCTGTTTGAAAGGAGTGAAAATATCTATTCTATTCTATATGACGATTTTAGGTACGTTTTTCATTTCATTTGTATCTTTTTGTTTCTCTTTGGGGGTGCTGCAGTTCCACAGTGCCACTGGACGAGCCGCCACTGTAGGATTGAAAAAGGGGTAATTCCCTATTTTTCAGCTGTATGTGCGATTGTCTGTTGGTGAACCTGTCTAAAAGCATTTTTTTCACTGGACCCAAGAGTATGCATTTAGACAGGTTCTATATATAAAACATATGATTATTTGTGCTGCTTTTTATGCTACAAAATAGTGTTTTTATAATGTATTTGAACATATTTTAATCTAATCTATCCACATGCATTAAATTGATAACATCGAATAACGTTACTTAATCGATGTAGTATTATTGTAGAATTTTAGTTAATAAATTTCATTGTGCATACATGTACATTTTACGATATTTCATATATGGCTTTAAGTTTATATAATACGTATGTATAGATAGTTTCCCGTTTGAACTATCCAGTGTTTTTTTTTTTTTTTTTTTTTGGTAAACTTCTGGTAACATTAATAAGTTTTGAAATTGGACAATCTCATCGACTTCCGAGTCCGTCCTCATCAGAAGTTTCAACTTCCGTCGCCACCGGTTCGTACAAAGGATTGCAAGTAGCTAGACTGTTGACTTCAGTCGCAGATCCTGAATTTGACTTGATTTCATCTATGGACGAATATAAAACACTCGAATATGATGGTTGGTAATGTGATCAGTTGTTGTTTGCTTTTTGGACATTTTGTGGCGTGATTTAGTTGAATAATTAGGAGGCAAGTATTCGTATAGTTCTGGCAACGGCTGACATCTTTTTCTGTGCTCTAAATTTCCGGATGACCAAACACCCCCTGGATGAATTTCTTCTACATTGTTCTGATGGTTAATGGTTCTTCTGAGTGACAATGGGCTGTTGGATATTGCTGTTGGCATGCTAATTTTATAAATATAATTGCTTGTGTTAATTTACGTATTTAGCAGTGGGCGCCTTGATAGGTTAATCCAGTTTGACATCAAAATTGTTAAAGGTTTCAACCAGGGTTTTTATTACTAATAGAGAGATTTAGCAAGAAACGTGTATAAGTTTCTTTTACCGTTAATGTTGACCTCATGTGCGCATGCTCTGTTGAACGGTCAGATTTGGCGTTCAATAAACGTTTAGCATACAGTTTGTCGGTAGGCTCCGTCCCATGTAAAAGTTTCCATCCGTCATGAAAGGTCCGTCTAAATCACGTTAAATTTGTTCAACCGTTGAAAACGTTCCATGCAAATTCTTCACATTTTTCAGGTATACGTGTAATTTCCAAAAAATACGGTTATGTTTCCCTTTACCCAGAATCCCTTGCGCGTTACTAGGCCCATGTGCGTTTCGAAATAATGACGTCAACGGTAATGGTGATTTTTCTTGCTAAATCTTTCTAATACTATAGTTAAATAGAAAGTGAAAGGTGAGAACTGCAAAGTCGTTAGTAGTATAATAAGATTCTCGGCGCTTTTGGGCTCAGCCCGTCTGCCCATATGGTGGTCAATGGTCACATGGCCTTAAATGAAGATGATACAGTCCATGATTAGACTTGTTGATGGATTGGAGGGTTTGGGCCTTCGTTGCCCATGTAGTTAGTAGTATAGGTACTATAATAACGGGCAGTGGCAGCTCGAGCATAGGCATGTGGAACTTCAGCACCCTCAATCACTGGATATTATCGATAACATTTAATATAAAGAGTCTTTTTTCTGTAATTCTTTCTAATTTAATTTATTCTTAATCTATTGCTTAATTTATTAAATTAATTTTTTAGTCATATCTCCTAGTACATTACTAAAAAATTTAAAAAAATGTTGTATGGAACTGTGCGTTTCACAGCTCCAGCAGTGCGGTGTTTTACTGTTGCAGCATGCACACTTAGGAAGCTGCACGCCGGAAGAGAGAGGGAGAGGAAGAGGGGGGGAAAGGAGAGGGAGAGAGATTTTCACTTTACACCCAACTTTTACGGAATGTATCTAGGCCGTAAAACGAGGCATGGGTGTATTCTAAAATATACCGTACAGTATTTTTGCTGTACATTACAATAAAATAAGTCTCACCTCGAAGGTTTTGCCACTCGTTTTCTCTTGTCTGAAAATAAAGTTTATCGATTTAGTTACGCACTGCATGTTCAACAATGGTAAAATTCAGTTTGCTTCTTACTTGTATTTTTATACATACTTGCACAGTTAACAACAGCTAAGATTAAAATTGTCATCATCAGCACTCCAACAACAATGACAGTCAGATCGGTAATGCTGGCATTCCAACCAAAAATATCTACAGAATTTCATAAGTATTAATGCTTCAATATCAAAATATGTTTTTGTAATGCAAATACCATAAGGCAGCGGTCTCGGGGAACCGGGGTAAATTACCCCAAATGGGGTACAAATTAATGATTTTGTTTTGAGTAATAGGGAAATTTTTCTAATATTGAAATTGCTATTTCATAAACGTGTAGTAAATTATATTATATGGGTAAATCAAATGTAAATTAATTCAATAAATAATGTTTATTTAAAATTTACATTGATTGTTTTCTTTTCAGAATGGGAGGGGGGGGAAAGGGGAATATCGACTTACGCAAAAATATTTTGGGGTAATGGTTAAAAAAGATCCCCGACTGCATGCTGCCGTAAGGTTTAACTAAATCACGTTTTTGGTTTTACTTACTGAAATTGTTTGATGAATACACTATTGTCGTTGGTGGTTCAGTTGTAGTTCCGGGCTGAATTATTGTTAAATATGCGTAATTTGATTTGCATAATTTACAAGTAGTTTTCTCTTCGTAAACTGAACTACACGTACATTGCCAACGAGTAGCATCAATTTGAAGAAACTTGAATATTTCAATATAGCAGTCCATCGTGTTTTTCCCATCGGCAACGTTAATGTAGCGATACTTTTTGTAAAGTTTTTTAATATCTATATGTATATCATTACGTAACCAAACACATTCTCTTATAACTTAATTGCATATGCAATTTAGTACAACGCTTCCACTAGAGACAACACTGGCGTTATGGGGATGAACAACAACTCCTGTTTCTAAAATTAGAGTAAAATTACCGTTTCTCTTTACTGAAATAATTATAAACCGATATCTAACAACGCATGCTCGTGTTTAAAATCACGACCATGGAATTGTACCTATATTTCCATTATACTAACCGTTGGATGGGATCCTTGTTAAATATGCGTAGTTCGATTTACACGATTTATTTGTGGTGTTGGAATCTGCAGCACAACTGCATTGCCAAGATGCCGCATCAATTTCTTGAGGTCGAGTGATTTGAATGGAGCAATCAGTCGTGTTTATCCCATTTCTAATAACATTGTGATATGTATAGCGATCTTTTATACTGATCATGTGATCATTGCGTAGCCATATGCATTTTCCGACGGTTTCATTGAATATGCATTTCATCACATGGGAAATACGTTCTCCAGAGACAAAAGTAACATTCTGGGGATGAATGACAACTTCTGGTGCTACATTTAAAGAAAAGATATTGATTATTGTAATTTGAAAGATTAATGTTGTGCATGAGTTGTAATCAGAAACTGACCATTTTACACTACATTCATACACATATGCGAAAAAATGCCTGGAGTACAGGTTATATAATTATTTATATATTCTATAGGTGTTAATGACACCCCTCATCTCGAATACTGTTCTCGTTAACATTTTAATGGCCATTTGTTTTACAGTGTATTATACTAATACCACCTGCCACATGGCATGCCAATGCTGACTGTGGGGTAATAAATTTGAATTGATATGCGTCTATAGCGATCCATATAATTAAAGTTTTGATTTACTCTTTTAAATTAAGCTAATCAGAAATTAAGATAATGCGAGCTTATATACATTTATAGTTTGGAGGAATTTGTTATAAATTTACCTTGTCGAGATTGTCCAATTGCCACCACGAATAAAAATAACTTGAATGAGTTGAACGTCATTTCGTCGTCATTTATGAAAATAATTCTTCCAAATTCTCCTGTTAATTTGAAAGCCTTTTCATATTTGCATCAAATGATGCTGGCTCCACCATGCATAAAGAAGATTCGTGTAAAATGAAAATAAACCTATGCAATTATTGATTATACAAGTAGATAAGATCCCAACCATGCAACCAATATGCATGCAGTATAAACTAATACAGCTTACCGCAACATTTGTTATATCAAAATGTCAACTTGATATTTGAACTGTACATTTTCGATTTTTGTACATTTACATTTATACAACATATAGTCAGTCAAGCGTATGTGAAGTCATGAGCACATTCACATCCACTAACATTAAGGTTTTCCAGCAGAATCAGTTTGCAGCCATTCGCATAAAGCTATACCTAATGCTTTTTCAAAAATTGTTGTAATATTTCAATTACTATAGTATACTGATCGGTAGGAGCATTTTTTAAATATAAATATATATATATATATATATATACACTAATCATCATTTCGTAAAAAAAAAATACGTAAAATAAATTGGCAGATGAAAGAAAAGTTTAAAAAAAAATATATATGTAAAAGTTTCAGAACTACCAGGAAAACATGCATTAGATGAATATGTAAATATATCAACACATTTGTAATTTATATTTAATATGAATTAATGTGTAAACTGAGAGCAGATATCTGAAGAAAGCATCACTAAATGAGAAATAATCATTGAGATGAATTTTATAATGTTTAGATTGATAAGGAATAATTTTATCAAACCGTCAACACATTTTACTGTAATTACATGTAGTAAGTACATGTATATAATATGTAAGATAGATAATAAGACGTATAGGTAGTAAGATAACGTGTGAATGGGTTAAAAATAATTAAAATTAATTTGCATGATTCCATATAAAATTGCATTTTGGCCATATTAATGACATTACAAATTTACATGTCATTTGTTTTCGAATTAAACATAAAAGCATTGTGTGCATGTATTTAGTATTTGTATTAACATTTTTAATTATAATTTTCTGTAAGGTTAGAAAACATGTACATAAATAAAAACCATATTAATATAGGAATATATATAATATATTATACATATTTCTAATTTAATTTTCAATTACTTCAGCATATAATATGTGAGCATGCAGTTTATTATTTGTTCATGCACATATCTTCGTCGGCATAGGTTTTCACCCGAAAAGTTATTTCATATAAGCCTATTTATTCCATGTCTTCTGATATTTCTTCATATAGTGATGATATAATTTGGAATCTATCTTCGCACTATTTATTGTTTCCACTTTATCCAGTAATGTCCTCTTCAGGTGTGTTATGGCTGTGTTGTGATATATGTGTACTCGTGAAACTCCAGACTAGATGTACTTTGTGAGGAATCAGGTGTTGTACTGGTGAAAATTTGTTAAATTTTATTATTACAATAGTGTTAATAAAGTACGAAGTGCATCTACTTTTAAGTACATTTAATTATGATGATTCACAAGTGTAACTTACATTTTCAACCTTGAATCTTCATTTTTCTTCCCTGTGTATTAAAAAAATATGAAGTTAGTATTCAATGTCAATACACGTGTAGTGTTCGAAAGTATATAAATGTTAAAGCTGAATTTCGTACACTTTCAGACACTTAAAAAAAGTTGTATGGAGTGCTTTATCTGATATTGATAAATTATCGTAAATAAAGTATGTGATAAAATAGCAATACGACAAAGCAACCACGTGGCTCTAAATGTAACATTTCTAAATATGAGAAATTAAATAATCTCATAAAAGAATGACATCATTGTTAGTTTTCGAGGGGAATTTTTTTGTAAAAATTGTGTAAAAAAAATATCAAGGTGAAGTTAGATACCTTTGCTCCATCTTGTAAAGCAGTAAATGATACCAACAAGGATTGTCAAAATAACAAAAATACTGCTAGAAGCAATGATGATAATTATGAACAAATTCAGGTCGAACGTAGACCTCGAGTCATTGCCTTTAAAGGAAAAAAAATTAATTTAATTTCTGTTGTTAACCGAGATACGAATTGCTAATTAGTTAATACACATGTGTGTAAAAACATTCAATGAAACGTTTACTTAACCCAAATGGTGAATCTATTAAAAAAGTTTTTCTCAGTAACCAATTGTCCAATTTAAAATCGGAAAAATGAGTTTTGTAGACAATTTATTCCTGTTTCTAATTCACCTTGCGCGAAAGTATTTCTACTGAATTTCTCTGGAGAATAGGTGTACACCTCTTGTGGCTACTCGTACTTCTGATAGGGTGCCATTAGTGGACAATACGTCTGGATGTGTGTTTGTAAAGCCGGGTCTCCACCAAGACGTACATGTTCGTATATATGCACGTTTTTTTACAAACATATGCAAAAAAGTTTGCCCTCCGGGTTTGTTTCCCCATTTGTTCCCCATTTATTAAATATATGTAAATATCAAAATTGTACAGCTATTAAAGACATTTAATAGGTGTACACTTTTGATATTTACATATATTTACAAAATGGCGGCTGAAACAAACCCGGAGGGCAAACGTTTTTGTAAACGTTTTTGTAAACGTTTGTAAATACGTGTATATATACATTCGTACATTGGTTGCTGAGAAAAACACATTTTTATTTTATTCATGCAGATGAGTCGATTTTTTTGCTCTTAAGTATATTTGTTAGATTCATAGAAAATTGACATCTAATGTACAAACAACAATGTATCAAATGGCATAATTTCGTACATATTTAATGTAAATTCTGTATTTCTCAAAATTTACATATTTCTCAATATGTATTTTAATCTGCCATATAAATAATTATTTAAAATTGTACACACAAGTTCAGTTTATTGATTTCCGAATGGTATACCTACTTCTTGATAATCTGCTCTGTTGTTTTTCTTCCTGTGAAGTTGTGTTAGGTTGTGTTGCTTCATAGGAATATTTCAAAATCGTTAAATAAGAAGGTCGTGATTTACAATATGCATCTGGACTGCAACTACATTGCCAATGAGTAGCATCAGTTTGACCAACTTGAGTGATTACAATGGAGCAATCAGTGGTGTTTTTCCCATTTTCAGTAGCATTGTGGTATTTGTAACGATCATTTATTATAATAATCTGACCATTGCGGAACCATACACATCTACTGATGATTTCTTTGAATTTGCATTCAAGTAATATGTTGCTTCCTTTAATAACGGAGGCGTTCTGAGGATGTACATAGACTTCTGATACTGTAATTAAAAAAGAAGAAAAATCAAAAGTAAGTACGCTATCATTGGAATTGCTATATGTGTACGTGGCTATAGATTCATTCAACGCGTGTTTCGAGATTGTGCGGAACATGTTAAGGAAACTGGCTACGCAACTCCGGTTCACCCTATGTTGGAATATTGTGCTCCTATTTGGAACCTTCGCGGGATGGTTCATATTCAGGATATATAGAGTTGGTCCAGCGTAGGGCAGCCAGATGTGTTAAGGGCAGTTATCAACATTCCGCGAGTGTGACAGAAATGCTCCACTCCCTAAATTGGGGCACGTTGAAGTCCAGACGCGAAAAGTTATCTATGGGATTATTCAAACGTTTTAATCTTTCTCATAATTTAAATATATTAACGCCTACCAAGCACTCTAGGAGTAGACATAATCACTCAAATCCTTTGACCTTGGCTTCGTGCCAAGACGGATGTTTACTATTGGTCCTTCTTTTTGCACACTATTGGACAATGGAATAGCCTAGCTGGCGATTCTCCTGATTTAGTAAAAATTCAATCTAACAATGATGTCTAAGTCGCTACGGACTCAGGGAAGCATTTTCCTGAAATTATGTACGAGCCCCCTATCATATGGCATTTATTTACTGACTGTAGGGTACTGAGTTGCATTGAATTGAATTGAATTAACTAAATCATGAGAATCGCCAGGTATATGCTATTCCATCGTTTAATCGCATGCAAAAACAACCAATAGTAAGCATCCTTATCACGAAGTTCAGTCAAAGGATTTGAGTGATTATGTCTACTCTTAGAGTAGTCGTTAGGCGTTAATACGTTTTGAATTAAGAGAAAGATTAAAACGTTTGAATAACCCCATAGATACCTTTGCACGTCTGGACTTCAACGGGTCCTAATTTAGGAAGTAGAGTATTTTTGCCACATTCGTGGAATGCTGATAGCTGCCCTTAACAAATCTGGCCGCCCTACCCTGGACCATCTCTAAATCCTGGTTATGAACTATCCTGCGAAGCTTCCAAACAGGAGCACAATATTCCAACACAGGGCGAACCAGAGTAACGTATAGCCAGTTTCCTTTACATTTTCCTTACATTTGTTTTAAAGTTATTGAAGAAGGGATTAAAGATCTTGTAGGGGTACTCAAACGAAATTTTCACTTGGATAGTTTAACCATCCGCATTCAGCCCACACATGTTGCACATGCGCATTAGATTCAAGCAGCTCCGCCAAAGTCCACAAGTTGTCTTTTGTGAAATGGACACAAATACAGCTTGCACAGGTCTGTCAAGATGGACTGCAAGAACAACTTGCAGTTAATACCGCCTTTTTTCTCCAGCACATCTAACAGCCCTATTGCAGTAGGTCCATCCAATTAGAAGGCGTGATTTTAAAAACCGGGTCCGCACATGTGCTATGGCCCTAATTAACTAATTAAACTGTATATGGAGTAAAACCGGGTGAGATGCCCCACATTTACAAACATATTTTTTACAAATTAATAGCAAGTATTTTTAATATTCCTCTATTGTTATAATATACCTGCATGCATGTGTAATTAACAAAAAAATACTCAAAAGTAATATAACTTTGCATTTTCTATTTTATTTCTGGATACAACTTTGACACTGCAAAGGGCATCTCTCTCATCAACATGGGGAGAGATGCCCCGCACACAAGATGGATACTATAAGCTTTACTTGCTTCGTTGGCTACCATTTCGTGGTTTTGTAGCTTCCGAACTGCTTCTACTAGAGCTACTTCGGTCCATTCTGCTCCAGCAGGTGCACCCACTTTTTTCTTGTAGTCTGTAGGCATTTCTTGTGCAGAAAACTTTTATTCCAATTTTAAGTTTTTTTTTCTAATAAATAAATATTAAATGGGGCATCTCTACCATGAAATCTATATATGAAACACGGTCAGTATTGACTTCGCACCAACAGCAATGAATCATCAACTTTTCCCCTTTATGCGCGCGAAAACGTCACTGGGGCATCTTTACCACTGGGGCGTCTCACCCGGTTTTACTCTATTTGCGAAATTTTGGGGTATGTTTGAGTACCCTAGTAATATAAGTAAATTTTTATTCATTATTCAATTTTATTCAATTTTTATTAACTGATTAAACTGTATATATTTCGGTAAATAAGTTCGTTGTAATGAATACTTACAATCTGAAATTTTCCTGGGTGCTGAAGTTGACTGTGTAGTTGACTGCCTAGTTGATTGTGCCATTGTTAAATAAGCAACTTTAGAAATACATTTAGCGCTTTCAGCGCAGATGTCACCAAGACAAAAATATGCGTTAATGACGCAATACCATTTTACAGCATCAGTATTATTAAATCCTGTTATTAATATTGAACAATCTCGGACATCAATCTCTTTGCCATAATTTCCGATATACTTGTAACGCCCTTCTATGGTAACTGGCGCTTGATTCCGATACCAAGTGCATTTATGAAATGATTCAGTAAAGGCACATCGTAATGTAACAATGTCGCCCTCATTGACAGTGGCATTCTGAGGATTGTCGGTACAATCTATAGGTTAAAAACAATAAAATTACGTTTTCACATTCAATTGTAAGTCGCTTCACTGCAGTACAGAACAGGGCTACAGCGTAGCATAACTTTAAGATTTCGATAAATCAAATTCGTCAAATATGGCATTTTTCGTTAATGTAATTTCCCAAATATGGCATTTTGCATGCATGACATTTACCAAATATGGCATTTCGATAAATGAAATTCACCAAATATGGCATTTTTTATTCATGACATTTACCAAATATGGCATTT
>JAQGBW010004151.1:0-14422 GCA_034698625.1 Julus scanicus | reverse complement strand
ATAGGAGGGGAAAATAGGATTATGTCACAAGGTGACAGTGGTGCAGGAATAAATAGGAGGGGAAATTAGGATTATGTTACAAGGTGACATTGGTGCAGGAATGAATAGGAGGGGAAAATAGGATTATGTCACAAGGTGACAGTGGTGCAGGAATAAATAGGAGGGGAAAATAGGATTGTCACAAGGTGACATATCCGTAGTAAGTACCCATGCATTAATTCAAACGGGGAAGCCTGTAACGATGCCTGTTTTGCAAAGTATATTATATTGGTGCAGGAATGAATAGGAGGGGAAATTAGGATTATGTCACAAGGTGACAGTGGTGCAGGGATGAATAGGATGGGAAAAATAGGAAATGGTTTCCACAAGACAGTTGCCTGAATTTTTGAGAAGGTTACCAGGGAGATATAGTTCCAGAAATTATTTGTAATTGTTTAATTATGTTTTTATAATCTACAGTGATTTTTCTGAAATGTTTTATAGTTAATGCGGATGTACAAACGGATATGATGACCATTGGCCGAATTTCTATTATGAAGAACCTTTTATTTGAAGATTTATTCCTCGTAAGTTTCATAACTGAAATTTTTGCATTTTTTAAAGCAATTTCTATCTCATTTTTTTTATACAGGTTTCACCAATATATGTTATGAAGACTCGGAAACCTAAACCAGCAGGGATGGAGTTGAAAATATCTACAATATTGGATTTGGAGTGATTTTATGAAGAAAATGAATCTTCTTATCAACAAAAAGGTATTTTCAAATTCTTCCTTAAACGTTTATGACGATTTTTCAAAATTAATTTAACAGGGTTCTTCAAAATTTGCAAAACCTAAAATTAGCAAAAAATGATTTATTTTACCTTTACTATCATGCTAATAAGATAAGTTTATAAAATTATTGCAAAAGTCAATAATTTTTGTTAAAAAGTTGATATAAAATACAAAAAAAAACTATTGTGATAATTTAATGACGATTATAGCCTTGGGAATTTAAGTAACAAAATTTTTTTTTATTCCCTAATCTTTGAATTTTTTCCTGCATAATGTAATGTACACGATGTGAAGATGTTTTTAATCATTTGTTGAAACTTGTTTTAATTTAAGTTTCACTTTTATATTAGATGAATAATCTACAATCACCGAGCTAGGTGGTTTAGCGATGCAATCGGAAAACCCAGGTTCGATCCCGACCGGATGGCCTACCCTGACTTTGGTTTTTCACGGTTTCCCACAGTTGTTTCCAGGCAAATGCCGGGGTAGTTTGTATAAAAATCGGCCGTGACCGTGTTACTTCCTCTACATGCAGACACACTTCAAATTGTTATGATTATGTTAATTTGTTAATATTTTGATATTGTTTTTGTATCAATCTTTGAATGTCATAATCTTTGTTTCTTCTCTTCTTCTTTTCTCTTTCTAAGGTTTTAATACTTGATGCTTAGAAGGAAGTTTAGGTTCTGACTTTCATGGTCATTTTTTTTTGTGGTGATTTCAAATCTTGGTCATGGTACTGCTTCTGGGTTTGTTTCTGACCATTTCTGGTCATCTTATGGCTCTTGTTTCTGATCATTTTTGGTCGTTTACCAATTTGGTCGTGAGTCTTTTATTTCCTATTTATATGCGGGATCAAAGTTATAAGGTAAGTGGTAATTTTTGGGGGGTATAAGGTCAGTTCAGTCTGTACCCTATGACATTTTTGTTGTAGGTTGAGGCACTGCTGACTTAAAGGTGTTGCTTTTAGTTATTTCGTTCCTCCTCGCAAATGTTTCATATTTTTGGTTTCTGTGGTTCCTGAATTTCGTTTATTTGGTTCCTGTTCTTGGTTTATTTCGTTTCTGAGGTATTTGCTTCTTTGGTTATCTTTACTTATCTTCACCTCTCTCCTACTTACTTTTCCTTTTATTTTCAATTTGCATTTTTCCTGGTATTTTTCAACTTTGTTTTATTTGAATTTTGTTTATTATATTAAAATTAAATGTTCATCGACTTAAATGTTTTTGTTAACTTTAATCTGATTATAATAATTTATTTTTATTTGTCAATTAATTTTGTTTATTAAATCTGTGTTAATTTAATTATAATTTTTTGTTATTTATATTATCATGGAACACTTGCCGTTCTTATCATCACTTTTTTTGTCCTCAGCCGGATGCTTTATTGTTATACTTCCTGTTATTGCTTAATTTAAAGGTATACGAATAATTTTAGTTTATGTAAATTGTTGACTAATTATTAATAATAGTTTTTTGATTACAGGTATAATTATCAAAGGGGTAGATATGGTAAAGTCTTTGAATTAGATGTGAGGGAACGAAATGGATGGACTAGGTTTGCGAATTAATTAACGGTCTTATAATCCCACTTGTCCTGTCCACATAGTGTCCACTTGCCAAGCAGACATTCCCAACTTCATGATGATGTCCTTTTTGAATGTCCCCTTGACTGTGAACTATATACCATTCTACGGAGCCCTGTAGCAATTAAAATCTACAGAGCTCGAGCAGACGTTCCATTAAAAGTTGCACCAATGGGGCTACGTAGAATCGAGGTGAGAGAGGTTATTCCGCCAAAACGGCAATTCTGGTTATATTATTTTATAGTTTGTGTTGTGAAAATTATTTTATTTACATTTACATGGAAGATTTTTCTGAAGTACGTATTAACACGACTAATGTATTTGGATATCCATTAGTTTCCAGTTCCAAACGCCATAAGCTAAACAGCAGTTCCATCGAGTTTGTCGTGGAAAACCGTAACTTTCGTCTCAACCGTTACATCACGTGTTTCGTTATAATCGTTGCTGCTTTTTCCGTTTTTAACTTCAATTTACTGGTAAGATTCTTATTTATAGCGAAAATGCAAACTCCAGAAGAATTAAGACACTAGGTTCAATTTACTAACTTGCCATAAAGCGTTTTCGGTAGTAAATCTCTTGCCTTTCGATCTGGCGACCACTCGAATTCCAGACAAAACCTCAAAGGAGCAAAACCTTAATTTTAATAAACACATTAAGCTTTTGTTTGTGTATACTTCTGAATACCGAAACTCGTGCTAACGCTACACTATTCTGTACTAAAATGAAATCGCTGGTTGACAAATCGTATGTATAATGAGGGTCTCGACTCAGGACTAGCTTAAACTCATTCAAAAACGCCGCCACTTTGAGAATTGAAATTGTATGTGATAATTTTTTCAAGGCCCTATATAGTATTTTTGACGACAATTCCAGACTACAAAAAGTGCTCTATAGAATTTAAAAAAAAACTTGTTTGTTTTTATACAGGATTTCCTGATTTGCATTTGAAACCAACATTGTGTTCTAGCTGTATGTTGACAAATCTTTTTACAATTTCAGAATGAAGCAACGCATATGATTACTGTTTCCCTGATCTTAATTCTTGCAATTTTTGGAGTACTCCACTACAAAGTCAAAACTGGTAATTTACCGGGTATTTTGAGTCAAATGTTGAGTTGTGACATATATGTTTCATCCCCTTTTGCCTTTATTCATTTACTTTTTGTAATAGTATAAGTGAAAGAGTCCAAAACAAATTAATAAAAACAAAACAGATTTTTTTATTCAAAATATTAACTAGACTTATACCAAGAAAATATCTTCTATATTTGCAGAATCTCTTTTGATCATTTCGTCGTTGGGATTGCAAGTTACAGTTACGTTTATGAGCGGAAGAAAAGTTGCAACATTTTTAGAAAATAACGTCATCAAAGGAATAGTAATCAATGAAGTTATAACAAAGGTAATAGATTAAATTAAATGGGAAGAAGGTCAAGTTACATCATGATGGCCCTTTTTTATTCCGCAGCGGCATTAGTTGAGTAATAAACAAATCATTTTTTTTTCATATATTCATCCAGCAATCCATAGTGTCTTATTTAACCGTCCTCACAGATTCGCAGGAAAGAGTAATGCCAATATTTCAGGTAGAAATTATGCATTTTATATATATATGTACGTATTTTGCTTAGGTCACGACGGGCATTTGCTGATTAAATATTTTTCATCCTTGCAGTCCACTTTACCATGCTTAGATTATATTCGAGATATATACTTTATTCTGGATTCTGCCTTTGTTAAAGGGGAAAAATTGCATAAAAGCAAATTCTGGTAATTTGAATAAAAATTTAATATTCTTTGGCATATATTTTTTTTTTCAACTTTCTTCTGTAATCTCCCTGTTCCAGAAAGTTGTTGTGTGGTATCATTTTGCTGGGAAAAATGCAGACTGTTTTTGACAAAGGAGCGAAAGTTAACAAGGACATACAACAGAGAAAGCAATTTAAAGTTGACGAAAGCTTTCAATGGATGTATGTCGTTAATTTTTCTTTTTTCATTAATGAGATATTTCTGGTTGTGAAATTGTAATTTCTTGTTACTAGAACAAATGAAACCGACATTCCCATCGACGAAAAGTTGAATATTTGGTGGCAGTGCTATGTAAAGGATGTAACTTCTTCGGAAAAATGTTGTGGTAGATTCCCTGAAGTTAGTATTAGTATTTTTTAATTACAAGAAACAATAAAAACCTATAAAACAAATCAAACAATATTATCCAAAAGCTTTTTTATGTTTAAATAAATTTCATTATTATTTAGGTAGCAGCACACCTGTATCAAAGATATCCACAACAATTATTTGACTTGTTTAACACCAATATTGTAAATCCGTTAAAACAACATGATGATGTGGAAGAAGTCGAATTTAAAGTGTGTAAGTACATATTAGGCATTGCATAATCCATGGAGATGCTTTGCATTAGTTGTTTGAAACGTATTGCAATGTATAATTAAAAATGGATGACCTGCAATTTTATTTTCAGTATCAGCAATTTTAGAAAGTAATGGACCGGGAAGAGACATTCTTTGGACACTTCGAACAGGACTTTATGAACAATTATTGGCCTTTGCAGATCAGGCCCTGAAAGTATTGGATTTGGGGAATAGTCATGCTCAGGATAAGCTCCATGCTTGCATTCGGGTTTGTTAAATTTTTGTTTATAGAGCTGTAATTTCTAGATATTCAAAAGGTTAGTATACTACGTAGATAACCCGAGTTCTGAAACATTGCTTTAGGGGAAAGTAGGTGAAGTTCCGTGGAACTCTGTTCACCATACACTTTTGCTACTTTTATTTTATTTTTTAAAAATGGATAAATTAAAGTATTTGCATCAGGATCCTCAAGAGCAAAGGAACAGTTTCTCCTTGCTGGAGCCCATTTTTTGATTCTGATCAATTAAAGCAACTAAAAAATTACCTGTTTATAGTTAAGTTATTCTTGTTGATATTATCTATTTTGTAAGTTATCTTCTTTTTTATTAGAGCATCTTAAAAATGGAGCAGTGTCATTTTCACAATTGGACAGTTGAAAGACAGGGTAAACCAATTGGAGAATTAGAACAACGCATTAAACTTGTGCTCGTTAGAATTCTTTCGAGTGAAGTAAGCAAGTATTTTGTTGAATGCGCTTAATTCAAAACAAGTCTTCCATTTGCAGTTCATTTATTTTTTTATTTGGATCGCTTAGAAATGTGAATCGGAAAGTTGCCTTTTGGCGGGAACAGCTTTTGGATTTTTTCTGCATTCGTTTTGCGATTCATCGAAGGGATTTGATTTATTTCTGTCAGCATTTCCATTAAAAGGTACGAGCTATGGGCTAGGGCCATTGTAAAATTATTTTGGTTTAAAATTTGATTACGTGGATCAGTTCATTGCTTGATAGCTAATTTAATTTTTCAGCTCCCTTAAATGGCATTACGGATGTCACTGAAAAAATCAGAAATTTAATCATGAACGATTTGAAATTGGACTTCGTAGAGACACCTAGCTGCAACTCGTCCATTTTTCTTCTACATGGTTTATTAGCTTGTGGAAAAACTTGCATCCTATTGGACAGTTTTCATTCATCTGACAAACCCTTTGTCACAGATCTTATTCCCATTCTCATTAATTTTTGTAACTGTCCAAATCAAAATGCCTACCACACTTTCAGCACCCTCGTAGTTTGCTTGAAATTTATTCTGAAGAATGCGGAGGTGTTGCATCGTAAAAGGAAAAATAAGGACTCCGGATTTGTGCTCGATCGAACTACTATAATAAGTCTTGTTAACATGTTAAATTTAAACTGGAGCAATCCGATTGCGGGTGTGCCTGGCTTGGCCCGTGACGCATTCAAGTTAATATTGGGAATACATTGTACGGAAGTAAAACTTCTCTCCGACGTTGACCATCCCGATGGATTCTCCGTTGAAGAGCTGTGCGATCAGATTATGTGCCAGTCATGGACAGCGAAGAGCAAATATCCACCATTGGCAATCTTGGTTCCTCACATTGGTTTACGAAAGGTTTGCTAACGATGGATTCCTCATGTGTTGAACTTCTGGCGTTTGATGACCTAAAATCCATCGAATTATTCTTATTCTTTGTAGCTGCTTTCAAAGTATCCTTCCATGATCGATGACCTTTCTGAAAGTTTGTCATCTAATTCGATATCGTCCGTTGGCTGTGAAGTTTATCGGGCACTTATTCAGCAATTACGGTATTTTAACTCTCTATACTCGTAAGCTTTCGTGATATCTCGCTCGAGGAAGCCGCACTTATGTGTTGAAATCGCAACTGATCTCATTATTCACTTTATTGGAACATAAAACCGTTTCAAAATCTGTAGCTTTAAAGTTGCTAACTGTTGCTAAATTTAGTCACGTTTTCACAGGAAAGAAAACGAAAAAATGGTGATCGATGATTTAATGGAATTGTGGAGTGACATTTTTTTAAAACCACTTTTGTCAGCTTTATATCAGAGCAACGGGTAAGAAGACACTTGCATATTTTTTTCTGAAATTTGCTACTTGAAAGCTTAAAGTTGTCAATTGTAATGCAGAATTAGTCAGCGCAATGCCGTTCGTCATATGTTGGCACCCACTTTGAAGTTGTTTCCACTCGCTTTCGATAAAATTTGGTTTCACATGAATCAAGATGGATGTCCATTGACGTTATTGGTCACCATATTAAGGTTATCGCGAGCTTATGGTATTCATTCACTGAATAATATGGTAAGTAGCTAGTATAAGTTTTTGGATATTTATTGATATTTAGTAATAAAATATTTCGTTTACTTGGCCATTGTTTACCATTTTTTTTACAACCTTCAGATGATTTCTTTACAGGATTTCCAGTTATTAAAACGCTGTTTAAATAATGAAAATGAAGTGATTAGAGAAGAGGCTTTCGCTACCATTTGCACATGCTATAAAAAAGCGGGTTGGTGCTTTGCGCATTTTCGTTGCATCCAGTATTGTTTCCTAAAATACTAATCCTGTTTTTGTTTTGTTTTGCAGAACCTATATCATTGATAGAAATGAATTTATTGAAAGATTTTATTGCCTTAAACATGAATGTTGATTCTGCCTCATTTCGACAACAACTTATTGGCAATTTCAAAGTGTTGCTGGTGCGGTTGCGAAATTCCTGCATATCTTGGCTTTCGGCGACCAAGCGAGAAATGCAAGACCACCAGAAAGATAACCACCTCTTTTTGCATTCCATGGGTATATTCCTAATCCATTTTTTAAACTTGTTTATCTCTATCGTAGGTGTTGGCCCCACATTTATTTTGATGGTATTTTTTATTCGTTTTAGATTTCCTGGATTATTTATTTCATCTGATTTTAAGAAACTTATCTCCAGGAGGTTGCTACCAGCGGAGGCACACGTGTTTGCTTCTTTTGAAATCCATGTTGGAAACTTTTTGTATGAACGATTTAAGCACTTACCGTAAAAAAGGCGTTATTCCAGGTACATACAAGTACAATTTGGTTGTCGTAAGTCTTTTTCAAAAACTGTGCTCTTACAAAATAAATTTTTATAGCTAAGACGTCAGGATTACTGGAATATTTTGAACAAAATAACAAATGCGAATTTCTGTCATCTAAAACTCGTAATGTTCTATTGGCGTGCATTTTGGACTACATGGATGAGGTATTTGTTTTCTGTATTCAAAAGTCGGTAGAAAAGTTTTAAAGGCAACTACAACAACGCTAATATATTATCTTAGATTAAAGATTTATCAATGTACCTACTGAGTAGCTACTTTGATCAGGACGTAAAATCATCTTTGCATTTGGAAACCGAAAAAGATATTTTAAGTTGGGCGCTCGAGTTGTGCAGCAGTCCGAAGACAACTTGCTGTCAGAGTGGAGCCAGATTTTTTCATTATTTATTCGCAAGGTATTTTTTCAACATTTCGTTAATATATTGGTTTTGGCCTTGCACATCCATTAATATTCATTCTCTTATAGAGTAGAGGTTTCCCAACAGCTATTTCTAATTCAGCGGCTGAGAACAGAATTACAACAACATATGGCATCTGCCAAGAAAGATTTGCTTCAGGCGTCCAAGACTGCTCCGATGCATGGCAAGTGCTGTTGTGCTATTTTTGGATCTCAGATTAAGTTATTGATCGCGGATTAAAATCGGATGCAGGAATACAAAACATGTACACCCATACCTCGCTTTATGGCCTAGATACGTTCCGGAATAGTTGTCCAGACAGTGAAAAGCCTTATAACAAATCATTGTGGGCCGCAAATCGAAAAAGTGCCATAATTAAAAAGGGCGTTATAGCTAAAGGCCATATAGCGAGGTGTAGGTGTATAAAACTTTCCATCCTAAATGAATTGTCATTTCTGATTTTAGGTCTGCTCTCGGCTTTGACGCTGATATTTGGGGATTGTTGTCGTATAACGAATAACTGCAGTATCCATGATTCTCTGAAGACAATATTAAAAGAGTGCATTCATGCAGCGTGCGATATCATCACTCATATTTTGAGCGTGCTAGGAGTTAATGCCGATCAAGGTAAGCGTTTGTAAGCTCAAAAGATAAATGTCCTCATTTATGCGATATGTGTTATTGGAGTTTATCGTCTTATTTTCTTTAGCTAATGCCCCTTCATTTGAGGATATGGGTGAGGCCATAGATTACATCGTGATGGCCGCATCTACCGGCGGGAACAATTCGGAGGCCGAGTTGTTTAATTCGTTTGAACATCAGCTAATTCAGAGCTGCTGTTGGCTTAGTCTAAAGGTTCGTGAGACTTTGAAACCATGTCACTCGATCTCTCGTTCCGATCGTTTTTAATTGTTTTTTAAAATTATCACAGGAGGGTTGTCTTTTTCTTGGGACTGTCATACATTCTCTTCCGCTTGAAGGAAGCTCGTCGAAGGAGGTGTTTATGGTCATGCGCGAAGACGTCGAACGAGTTGGATGCGTGTTGATTTCGGTTTTATTATCGTGTCGACATCGGGTGAGGTTTTTATGTTGTTGTTTTTTCAGTCTTTGAGATTTCCGGCGGTTGATGACGATTTAGTGCTAATACGCGGTTTCACGTACAGGGTGCAATCGAGGCTTGCAGTATGGGATTTGAGTTGTTTTGTAAAACCTTAACAAAAAGTTGTGAAGCTACGTATGTCTCCGTCGTGCACAACATGCTTCGAAATGCGTTGAAAGACGTTGCTAGTTTTGACACTTTGACGTCTGCCACTCGAAGGTCGGCCGGTTTGCCCTTATTGATACAAACCGTAATCAGCAGCGAGCCGCTTGGACAAGTAAGGCTTATGCTCGTAATTCTCAATTCAAGATCTAGCGATAATTAGTGTTTTATCGTATTTTCCATCAAATTACAATTGCAGGTAAAGTTTTTGTCCGAATCGATGAGAGTTCTTCTGGAATTGGCCAAAGCACCCTTACCGACGGTTTTGAACGATATTGTCGATTTGCCGCAAACTAGGGCTTTGCATATTCTGCGAGCTTTAATTCACGACGCTCGATTTTCACAAACCGTCTTGCTTTTTTTAAACGACGTCGTGATCGTGTGTCTCGGCAGTTTTCTATCGCCGTCCTGGGCGGTGCGGAATGCTGGCTTGCAGTTATTTGGTAATTTTTAGCGATGAATTAGGTTTTTTTTTATATGTTCAAAATGTTCGTCGACAAAAAATTGAACGAAGCTTTTTTGTTTTTGTACGCAGGTGGTCTGATTCCTAGACTTCTTGGTCAGAAGAAAGTGTCGGAAGATGAGTCTGGTCATAATAGGACACCGTGCAACGAATTTTTTACGCGGTGGCCCAGGCTAGGAGAGTTTTTGATTAACGAGCTGGAAAACGCTGATTCGGATAGCTTGCGTCCCACGATACTTCCAATCTTATCCTTACTCGGACGTTTGGCGCCTTCCTCCAAGCCCAATGTCGCTGTCCAGGAACTCGAAAGCTCCACTATTGTTCGAGCTATTCATCCTTTATTGAGCTGTCCTATTTGGCACGTACGTGAAATGGCGGCACGTGACATTGCCACGCTGTTGGCCGACGATAGTAAAGCAAAGTATTTTCGGAACCTTTGCAAATCGCTCGTGACGAACAGGGAGAGTGCTAATCGGGTTCATGGTCACTTACTTCTCCTAAAAGCCATACTGAAGAATACCGATGTGACATCACTGGGGTATGTTAAATTTTATTAGCGGAAATGTTTTAAATGCAAATTTCGGTGATCCATCGTCATGAAATATGAAATTATTTTTAGGAAGGATGACTGCGAAGAGTTCAGCGCAGGGCTGGTCGACTGTGTGCACATTCTTCCTACCTTAGCAACGTGCCCAATACTTCAGACGGCTGGAATGGAAATCATTTTTGGAGCGCCTCGCATTTTAATTCCATTTCATTTGCCCGACACGGCTTTCGATTTTCTCCCTTTTGAGGTAATTTTGCATTAATAGCTAACAAATTTCCATTCAGCTGTGAATTTCATTAACAGATAAATTTTTTAATTTGGTTAGCCTGGATACTCGCTTTGGATACAAAAATTGACTTATTGGAAACTTCTAAAATGTCCAGAAGAGGATGTTCTATCCATGGTTGAAAGATTACTAAAATTGAAATGCCCTGGAACTTTGGATACGGACGAATTTAAAGCTGTTTTGAAGTATATGCGTGATGTTTTTGAAGAAGGAAATGCTTCGAAGTCATTTTGCATAAGTGTTCAGGTGAGTTGCAACGAATCTCTACATTCGAAACCTTTAATTGACTTCTTAATAACATAATTGTTCTTGATTCTAGAATCTATTGTGCGAATGTCTAGTACGCATTAGTCAACCAGCTCTGCTGTTAATGTGCCAACAACTATTGTCCGACATTTGCGTTCGTTGCGATGCCTTCCCCGATGCGGTCCATTCTGAACCGATGCTTGCTATTTGTAAACGGATGGCAATTGGATTTTACGGGGCTTCCGCATATGCCGTTTCGGCCGTGTTGTGGGCAATTGCCATTAAAATCAAATTGCTTGAAAAATCTGTGTAAGTTTTGACTATTTCTGCATCTCCTCTTTATTAATTGATGTTCACATTTTGCAATAATGTCTTTACTATCTTGGTTTATATTTTAGAGTTGAGATGAATGATGTTTGCATCTGCCGTTGGGCTTTACTCGTTCACTCTCATGCTTCCCCACAAATGTCGGAGCTTTTTCGTTTGTCTGCTGCCAAAGCTCTTAACCTTTGCGGTGTCCAAATAATGGAAAGTTTCACCGAGATGGATTTTTCTTTTTTGTTGCCAAACATGGAATCGTGCATTCTTAAGTAAGGGTGTTTTCAAGATTAGCGGATTAACGTATAACAGTAACCTATATGCTGCCGCTTTGTTTTTAAATTAATTTATTTCCATAATTGTTTAGAATCTTTGATGGTACCATGATATTACTACAAGACGAACAATCGGATGTTAGAAAAGAAATCTCGAACTTTGTGTCTAAACTTTGTACGAGTGCTGTTGTTGAAAAGGTAACTAGGATTTTGCTTTTTTTATAAACATGAGAATATTGTAACAATTTACGAAACTAGTTTCCTTACAGTAATATGAGGTATTGCATTTTATCTTGATCTTTTTAAATTGGTTTTAAAATATCCTTAAAACGAACTCTTGTAAACATTTTCCTGAGATATACTTGGTTTTTTTTACAGATCGATTGTATGCAATTCAACTTGGCAATCAGAGTAAGTGTCCTTGTGTGACATAATTTTACAGCCAAGCACCGTAGCGTTATTGTTTTAAATATACCTTACGTTTTCAGCATGTTGGCAGCTATTTCGTAAAGCATTTCCACGCCCTGACACGTTTTGGAACTTTAATCTGGGAAAAATTGTTGTGCCGAACACAATTGAAATCGTCAATTTCAAATTGGGACGAGAGTTCGCAATCGTAAGTCATAATTCGATACTTGTTCATTATTATTGGCCAATTAAGATTTTCATTATACTTGTATTGCATTTTAGGGTAACTTTATTTGAGCAAGAAGACATCAATGTATATGCTGAAAAGTGCTTTATGACGAGGTGCTACGTGGACATTTTAAAAGTATGGCCACTATTTATTTATAATTAAGAAATTGTGTTTAGAAATTAAGATTTGCAGAAAACGATGTCCAACGTTAAAAATCAACAAGCAGACACAATATCTGCTACCTGCGCAGTTGCTTTCCAACTATTTATCCAAAAATGATACCGTTTAGGTATTTCACTTTCTTTTGTTTAATAATGCATTTATTTATTTTTTATGATTTAGGATTTAATTGTAACAGATGCGAATGCACTTCAAAAACTATTCAACTATAATTGTGTGGAGGAAGTCTTAAAATCTGCCAATTTTGTTATTTCTTGGCTGGAATCCCGAAAGAAACATGGTAATTTAACAGTTTTGTATTTTGTAAATTTATCTACTGATTCTTTAAACTAATTTGTATCACTCTCAATAGGCATTGGGGTCATGGAAATAGTTACGCAAACTAAAATTGCTCCTCATTTGTGCAATTTAAAAGCCCAACTTGAAGTCCTGAAAGTCTACTTAAAAGATGACAGCGAAGAAAAAAATCACATTGATCAAGAATATGAAAGAATTAACAGCATCATTGGATTTGAGTGGTGAAGAAGATTGGGAATAAACGTTTTACTTTTATTTGAAAATAATGAGGCAATTGCAATGTTTTTTCATCGAGTAGGGGGATATTTCCCACTTCGCCTCTTGAATTTTAGAAACGTGCGTATCAAATACAATTTTTTTTGCATTTAAAGTGTGATTTTTCTGCTCTAGAATTGCAAATCTTGTTGCAAGTAAAGAAAGTACAATTTTTTTGTTTCAGAAATTAAATTTTTCGGAATTTAAACTGCGATTTTTTTATATAATCCTAATTATTTGGCAAAAATTTACAAAACTACAGCACAAATGTGACTGTTTTTCTTGTATTATTTTTTGATTTCAAAATGGGCGCCCAGTTTAAGTTCTTTTGACGTCACGTGACCTCTAACGCATGCGCAGATATCGTGATATCGGACTTTTGACGCCGGTCTATACATTCTTGTGTGAAATGGCATTAAACTACTTCCGGTAATCTATCGTTACATCATTATTTGTATTTTTTCATCTAATTTCGTCATTTTTCGAGGTGCTAAATAAAGATGAATGTGGATATTCGAGCAAATGTTAAAAACGCACCCCTTGGTAAGTATTACCATGTAAGGACATGTGTACTGGTGATATGATCAATGTATTTTGGCATACTTTTACATCATTCTTCTCTATCTAATAGGGGTTGCCTTGCTTGCTGAATTTCTGAAGGATGATATCAACGTGAATATTGAATGGACGAATGAAAATACAGTTTTAAAAATTAACGAGTAAGTTATAAAACGGTTTTGACCCTGTATTTCGAAAGTATTCTACCACTCTATTACTTATAAAGGCCGGGCCATTCAAGAAGGATGTATCTGCAATTCCCTCAAACATTGCTCCCCCATCCTGTCCACTTGGTGTCCATTTTAGCCTAGACACCCACACCCTGTCCACTTGGTGTCCATTTCTGCCCAGACTCCCCTATACCCTCGGTCCACATGGTGCCCATTTTAGCCCATAATTCCCCCCCCCCCCCGTCGAAATGTTGTCCGTTTTAGCACAGTCACCCACCCCTTGTCCACTTGGTGTCCATTTTAGTCCAGAGTTCCCCCACCTTGTCGACATGGTGTCCATTTTAGTCCAGACACCATCACCCCCTGTCCAAATGGAGTCCATTTTAGTCCAGACACCATCACCCCCTGTCCAAATGGTGTCCATTTTAGCCCAGAGTTCCCTTTCCTTCCCCCCCACCCTGTCGACATGGTGTCCATTTTAGCCCAGTTCCCTATACCCTCTGTTCACATGGTGTCCATTTTAGCTCAGACACCCACCCCCTGTCCACTTAGTGTCCATTTTAGCCCCGACTTCTCTATACCCTCTGTTCACATGGCATTTTAGCCCACTCCCCCACCCCCTGTCCACCTTGTGTCCATTTTAGCCCAGACACAATCACCCCTTGTCCACATTGTTTCAAT
>JAQGBW010004150.1:0-14425 GCA_034698625.1 Julus scanicus | reverse complement strand
GATATCAGTATGTAGTCCCAAAAACCACTATTCATAGTGACAGTGATAGTGACCGTATACTAATCTTTCCACCAGGGAATTGAGTCTTGAGCAAATGTATTGCGAATACAATATAAAGCTTTTGTACCATTAACGCGAATTAAACCTTGCGCCAAAATTAACTTATCTCACTTTGTTTCATGGTCCCCGCATTTAGGAAAATAAAATATAAAAAACGTGCAGTATAAAAAAAAAATGGGGAAAAATGTTTAAGGCATCAAAGCCAAAACTGGCTTTGAAACGGTGGCAAACCATCCATAGTTCGTTTAGGGTTTCCTTCCAGCGTGCCTCCTCACGCTTATAAAATGATGGTGAATTTATTGCATACTCGGCCGCATTTGCATTTTAATACACTTTGTTTAATCGAGAAAAAAAGTGTGCAAAAAAAAAGTCAAAAAAGTAGAGGTCAGCATCAAACGAGGAGAGGGTAGGTTCACTCAAGGTCGGCACACCTGCTCCTCCAGGAATATATGGTGCATTTCCTTCCTGTTGGAGGCATTGCTTGAATGCATTTCCATTTTTGACAGAAATTATTCACAAAATGTAGTAATTCGTGTTCTCCTCTAAGCGTCTTCCCTGAAAAAGCCCCTCTTTTGTTTAACAAATTTCCGAAGAAAAGTGCTGACACATTAGAGGTAATTTTCCACCTGGGGGTGGCCGTAGTGGCCCTGGGAAACCGATATTTTGAGGAATGTGTCTTCTCTCCTCACTCTCTCCCAATCGTTGAAATTGATTAAAAATTGTAATGCCGACCTTTTGTCTTATTGTTACAGACCCTGCTGTAAGCATCCCCCATTTTTAGTTGCGTGCTTAAGCATTTCCGAGAGAGAGAGGGAGTTTTGCGGGGCCTTATTCAAATTCCTTAGCCGCCATGGCGGGGTGTTTTTCTCGTGCTGTTGCAACAAAACTGTGGGGTAAGAAAACGTTCCTTGTTATTATTCATTCTCTGTTTTTCCAAGAAGAGAAGTGAAAAAAAATGGCTGCTGAGACCTTCTCGTAATTGGCATGCTCAGTTTCTCCCTACCCTGTTATTAGCCCAGTGGGATATGTGGCGACAGTTTGAATATTGGCGCTACCCAGGATTTGAAGACATTTTTTTGGGGGAAAATTTGTTCGTTCCCTGTTTGCAATCTATCAATGCCTTGCATTTGTGATTGCCCTCTAATTAGACTGCCATGTAAATTGCTTCGCTGAAGCCAAGCCTGTTCCGTTCTGTAAATGAGGGTGAAGTGTCGCCATCTAGCGGGGTGTTGTGTGGGGCATGTTATTACCGCATATATATAGGTTGTTCCACCCACCAGGTCAGGAGGGCGAAGTTTTCCTGCGAATCCCCCTAATGTGCAGGATGTATGCAAAGTGACACACTGGTGTTTCGGCCCATTTGTGGCTTAATTTTAAAACAACTTGAGATCTATTATAAATAATGAGAAAAATAGTTCAGCTACATGTTTTTTTTTTTTTTTTTTTTTTTTCATTATGTTGTAACTTTATTTAGCAACCGTTCACGTATGTACATCCTTAATCCTCCTTGAAGTGAATATAGGGTGGCCACCAAAAAAGAGGAACCTTTTCCATAAATTCGTAACTTTTTTGTTGTTTAATTAAAGTAAATCCAGTTTTGTACAAATATAGACGACAAACGTACGAACAAAACTGATATTTCAATTTGTACTTAATTTGTCCTCCATTTGTGCAAAATTGAATTTACTTTGATGAAACTAAAAAAGTTACGAATTTATGAAAAAGGTTCTTAATTTTTGTGGCCACCCTGTATATCTACATGTTATCAACACTTGCTTTAAAATAAATATTGCTTTTTTTCGAATTTGTTTACAAGCACTAGCTTATACTCAGCATTGGGCATGAGCTCTTCATTTAACATTCGAAGAACTATCAGCATTGACAATTGGTATTCTGTCAATGTGACCAATTCAAGCATTCCTTTATCCCTGAATTTCATAGTATTTTCATTACTTTGTCCACCCCTGTACCACAAAATGGTTACATTTATATAGTTTTGCTTACAAGGCAAACTTGTATCGGTGGTTATTTTACTTTGTATCAGTTAGTAGCATTTCTCATGTCCCATCAAGGTGATTTTTTGATTTTGCAGACTACTAATTAAGCGATAATTAGAAGTTTCTGGTCTTTGAAAAACTTGTTTATGTACTGTATTTAGAAAAATCGGCATGTTGATCTTGATATGACATAGTCTAAGTGGGCATATTACTTCTACCTGGTGATACAAATTACCAATATGAATTTCAACGTTGTTTTTTTAAGTGAAATGTTTTACAAACTGGTGACCGATATTACAATATTTTCACAAAAAGGTTAGTTGTTAACGAACATGTAATTTGACAATTAGTAGCTGAACACAGTTTTAAGATCGTGATGAATTGAGACGTTTTTTACGAAGTTAACTAACGCTTGCATCATTCTTAATCAAGATAAATCTCTAAAAAAGATCAATGTAACAACTCGTTGTTATGCTTAGGTGTCAGTAACAGTATACTTACGTTATAGTCATTTCAAATTGTCATATTGCTGAATGGAGTTTTTGCGTTTTTGCGTAGGAATGAGTTTTTGTCGCATATTTTCAAGTTTCGCGTTATTGGCATCACCAAGCATTATCAGTGAGTATTGTATGACACTTTCCAAAACACCTGCAAAATTTTAACTTTTTTTGTATCGTGGTCGAAAACGCTTTCACAGATTAACACAGATCAAGTACTGACTGCATTGATTCGATAATGACTGTGCACATTGATTTGGATCATCACTCTTGACTGCATTTGATTTTGGGAATAATGAATCTTTTCTTTTATTTTTTTTTTTTTTTTTTTTTTTTTTTTTATAACCAAAACTGGATTTTGTTGAAGCCGAGTACACATTAAAGCAAATAGTCGTGGAAAAATTCCTGGAAAAACCTGGTAAATCAGGGAATTTCATTCTCAAAAAAATGTGGGAACCTTGCAAATGCTTATCAAAATGAGTGTAGTTAGTTAGGGAAAAAACTTGTGTTTTTATTTGAAAACTGTATTATGGATAACTTTTCATTGCCATTAGCGATGTCTTTAATATAGCAACACAAGAACAGAAGTTGAACATGCTTACACTTTGATGTCCAATGCCAAATTGTTTGCTAAAATGAAGTTACCTCCGATTACCCAACCTGGTTGCAATGGTTGCTAATTGTGCTACTCCAATCGTGCATTCGACCCCTGCTTCGCTAATCAGGTTACAGAAATTATATTTCAATCCTCGTCAGGCGAAAGGTTGTCCAGTTCCCCTAATTGTAGTTCTACAGGTGGTTTAGGTCTAGCTTTCCTGACAAGATGTTTGCATAATTTTGCCAACCCACATTACCTATCTCCCCTCGCGACAAAAAAAATGATCAAACAAAAAAAATGGCACAAAAAAAAAGGAAACAAAAAACCGACTCATTTAAATAGTTGACTTTTTTTCTGAGATATAAAATATGGCTGAACAGAACCGGTGTATAAATTGGCTTTATCACCATGCACTTTTTCCAAAGAGAAAATTGCTAACCCTGTATGCGAATAAAACGGAATGTTGTGGTGGTTTTTCCCCCCCTTGGGCAGATAAATATATACCCACCGTACTTCATTAGTTATTCCTCACGTCGCATTATAATACCCACATTTTAGAATTTTTTTCCCTAGTTTTTGCAAGTGTATTCTTCTTGAGAAGCCCTCACTTTAAGTTTGCTCAAGGAAACGTCGACAAATTTGAATGCTTGTCACGCCGCCATTTTGCCACAACATCTTGGTTTGACCTGGAATTGGTCGGTTGCTGATGTGGTGTGTGTGTGTGTGTAGTTTCTCAACAGACTTGATTGGTCACAATTTTAGAGTTAGCATGATTTGTAAATAAGGAAATATGTTGGTGTTCATATGAACTTTAAAACAGCAAACTTTGATATTGTAGACAAAATATTTCCAGGCAGTTTTTTTCCATCTTCCCACCACGATTTTTGTATTTTTTTATAATATTTATGGTTTATAATTTCTTTTGCGTTTTTAGGCTTATACATTCATTGCCTTGATTTATTGTTGTATAGTTACTATATTGCGCTATTGTATATCTGTTTTCTGGTACTAAAAACAACAGAATCTTGGGTAAATAGGGGGTGCCTGTCTCATAAAGCCGGGTCTACACTGAAGGCAACATTGTTTGCTGAAACAAATAATGAATAAAAGTTTGCCTACCGTGATGTTTGAGCAAACTTATAACGGTTTTTTCTTGCTGCCGTAACCATGGTTTCGGCAACATTGAATGCCATAAACTAAACACAGTTGTTCAAGCTTTCTGTCAACTTTTGGTGCAGACACCTCAGCATTCAGCAACATGTTGATGTATTCATTATTTCAGGTTTGTCTTGAGTGTTTGTATGTTTGTGGTTTGCGTGTTTCAAACTTTCAATGTTACCTTCAGTGGAGACCTGATTTAATACACAAAATTTAAAAGGACGTTATATATCGTAGCATAGGATCAAATTCTCTATATGACATTATGCATGTTTGAAATTAATTTAGTCCAGTTTCTTTAAAATGTATTTCAATATTTCACGTGGGCTATAAGAGCCATGTTTGTTATGAACGTTTTATTAATTTGTACAAGTCGTGTTAGTAATTTTTCTTGCTAACATTGCCAACTAATAGTTGGCAATTTCTGCAAATACATAATAAAAATCATCACATGAAATAGTTTTGAAATATAAAAGACGGGGCTGGTTCAGTGACACGGCGATAAATATTGTTAATATAAAACTACCATTTTATGAAAAGTTATCGTAAGCCCCCGCCGTGTAAGCCGATTCACAGCCGTTAGCCGTTACATTTCCGTTTCATCGCCTCTGGTTAACTTGAACAATATAATATCCTGTTTGTGTATAATACTCTTTTATTCTTACATTGTTACTGTCCCTAAAAGAGTACCAAGGTAACGAGAATAATTTGTTTAAAAAGTACAGAATAACGCTATTTCGAATCTTTAAAAACCCTTTTTTCTTCAAATCTTGTTGATTTGCGTTATTCCTTTCGTACAAGTAGCATTCGGCAGCTGGATTTTTTAAAAAAAGATTGTGCAGCTGTAGTTTGAAGCGTCACGCAAACTTGGTGTCAAATTGGCCATGAAATTGCTAGGATTGTGACAAGTCTATTGCGTTGCATCACAATTCTCCACAACGATTTTCTAAACGAAACCATGTTTATGAAAGCAGTATACTAAGTATTAAGGTATATATAGAGCTACCTTGTCTTAAGAAAGTACCCAGCAGTGAACGTTTTAATGTCTTGAAAACATCATTTCAGCGTCTTGAGGTTAGCAAGTACAACCCTTTATTACAGGTGAACCGTAATTACCTTGCAATGCCGTTATTTTTAAGTGCTGCATCGACTGCAATTACCCAGGAAGATTATCGAAACGAAACTGGGCCTCACCAGCAGGTTCCGGCCGTAACACACTTTTTCTTCCGAATGAAACTTGCTTGTATGTATATATGTATATGGATCATACAAGATCAGAAAGTCTAAAAATTCCCTCTCTTGGTTTACTTACAAGTAAACAAAATTGCACGTTTATTTATAATTGTCGCAAATGTTCTAAGAATTGCCAATGCATCACATATTTATATTTATGTATTTTATAAAGCATTAGTACAGGTTTAAACACATTCGTAATTTATACCAAATTTATATCAAAATAAATTTTTTAGTTAGGACCTAGCTGCGCTGTTTTGGCAATATAAATAACAACTGAAAAGTCATCAAAAACTATTGGTTTTCTAGGTTTCAAAACAATTAAATATTCACAACAATATTTAATATTCCCAGATTACAACTGGAAATATGTATACAGTGTGAATACATGCAATTTACATTTTCTTGATTGATTTAGTTTTTGAACTATCAAGATTTTTGTATTGGATCTACAACTTTTACAGCTTTAGATCAACAAACGTTAGCTTAAATTTATAGTGATTTTAAAAACGGTTACAGTTTTGTTAATGTTATTAGGATTTTTATGTTATTTATAAAATGTCAATGACTTTTAAAAAAACTAAAAAATAAGCTGCTCTCGCTATTTTAAACAAGCTTGAAAGATGATACAAATTATCCAAAATGTACAAATTGGAAACATGACATACATGAGAACGCTAAGAAATGTAAAAGGATAGAATGTGTTTTGAACACTTTAGAGCTTGCTACAGTGAACGTGTTCTAGTGACCATTGTGAAATAATTTTAAAATGAGAAAATGATATGTAACTACGAGTAATACAGAGACTGTAGGATTCCATTCTAAGAAGAATTGAGGGTGTATTGAAGATACCATGTGTGTATTATGAAAGAAATACTGAGCTGTAACAAGTTTTCATAATATTTTGTCTACCCCTGATGGTTCATTCATTGCCAACAAAAATCTGATTTTTTTTTTCACTTAACATTTCTCCCACATTTTCTAGGATGATACGTCAGTTCCTTATTTTTTGCCTCAATTTTTCTTGCAATTCCGGGTGATGGCATTTGCACTGTTTACCGGCTACCTCAGCAGAGGTCCACCATTCACACGTTGCAGCGCCGTTGGTATTCTCCAGCGCTGCCTATTTCCGCCTCTCATGACGTTTCCCCCCAACCCGGGGGGTGCGCGTTTTTATCTCCCGCGCCCTGGACCCTTGGCCTCGGCTGGGCAAAAACAGTCAGATTCCTTGGGTGAGGAACGCGCAGGGTGAGGGAGGACAGGTCCATTGAAAAACAGGGGAAGATGGTGCGTACCAGAATGCGGTTCAAGTGGAATTACAAAGGTGGGCGAGCAACCTTTGCACTCAGTGATAAAAATACCCTCGTTAAATGCTAATGGCGACGGTGTAACCACCCCTGTACAGTGTTAATGATCCGTTGCCTTTTTTTTTGTTTTCTTAAATTGTGCCATCGCTTGTATAAAAAAAATGTGCTCGAGATTCGAGATGTCGTAAATTTTGGGCGGTTCTTGATAAAGTGGGACTGAGGCGACATTGCGGTGACGTGAAATTTCGTCACCAAAGCTTGTAGGGCAGTCCGTGAAGTCTGGAATGGAGGAGTGAGCTACAGGGTGTCTGTAAATGTAGAGTTGATAAACTTTAACTTGTACAGTCGAAGCTCATTAGGACGAACTCGCCTTATGCAAATTATCAATAGCACGAACTACAATTGCAAAACTGTTGTTTTACTGCAGTTTGGTTTCAACTGAAGTAACGCAAACAAAATATTCGGTACAAGAGCTGACTTTTGAAACGGAACTCAAATGGAAATTCTTATGGAAGACCCATTGCTAGTGTGATTATGGAGCATGATACATCTTTTGTAGCAATTATATCTCATATATAATAGTGTCGTGAAAACTTATTATTGAGGGACTTATCCCATAGATTCCCATTTAGTTTAATTTCTTGTGTCACTTTGTCTCATTAGTTTCCTTGATTTTCTCTATGATAAAGCATGAGATTTTCCACTTGGGGAAAGCACCCATTTTTGTGGAATCGCTTGTGGAAAGCTAGGGTCTGTCCAATTTTACAAATTGACTCCTCGTGTTTTAACTCATCATTTAATTAAATTGTTTAACACAATATTAGATACCTGTTTCCCCACTAAAGTTTTAGAAACCGTTAGAATACAGTTTTTAGTAAGTGTTGTTCACACCCTGTACACGAGTGTGAAAAACGTTCAATATATTGCAAGAATGGCTCACGTTTGTCAGCATGCGGTTATGTTGGTGAAATTAATTTCTGATGGCAGCTGGGTATGTTTCAGTCTTGGTTTACCTCACAATTTGTAATGACTTTTCAGTTTTTTCCAGTGTCTATGTCCGAGGTACTACAGGGTGCATCAGATAGCCCCTGCCTAGGCTGCCTGATACCCACTATGAACTATTCCTCCATATTACTAGGCCTGCAAATTTGACTCCTGTTGTAACTTGACCCGACAGGGCGTGCTATTCCCAAAGTGTTCATAATTTATACATTCGGAGCGATTTGTTTATCGATGTTACATGCGCAAGGGTACCGTCCCCACAAGCACTGCCCTGCCCTGCCCTGCACAGCATACCTTGCAATACACACTGTACATAAATTATCCTGTTCAATTCACACATTTGTCTCAGAATTCGAAGTGCGAGGTCAGCATCAGGGGGTGAAGCCCAAATGCCTCTCGTTTGCACGAAATGAGTTTAATACCCTACGAGGTAACGGCGTGCACCCCAAGATTTGTTCTTAGGGGTGAATTAAGGCCTATTTAAATTTTTGGAAGAATTATGAGGAGGGGATAAGGGAAGCGGCATGTTACAGCAGGATGCTAGAATAAATTTTAGGAACGTTTTGAAGGAGGGTTGGAGTTTAGTCTTAGTAGTTCATGGGACCAAATTTCTGCATCAAGTTATATTTGTCATGTTTAAACTGCAAGATTTTATAAGCTTAGCCCGACACACATTCCATCCATGCCGCTGTCATCTTGGGCATATCAAGACTGATTCCCTACAGCAAGCTTTTATGACCGTTAGTTTGTAAAAAGGTTGAACCCACAGTCAGTCATAGGCAAACAGGTTGTGTTTCGCACGATTCCAACGCTAATACGACTCTAATATTTTGCTATGTGCGATTTCAACAGGGATACGAATTTTGTCACTTCCATGTTTACTAACCTTAATCCATGCAATGACACCATTGCATGCTGCTGATGAAATCCCCTGTATTTTTAAGAGGAATATATCCGGATATTGAAATATGTATTTATATCAGTCTTTTTACAAATTAAAGCATTGTTCTCAACCAGTAGTATATTAAGTATTGCTGGTCATGGTACACTATGAGTCATAAAAAAGTAGAACTCAATCAAAAAAGCACAACTACGTAAAAAATTGCTTCGATTTCAATGAAATTTGGCACTTGCATAGCACAATAGTGTAGGAACAAAAATGATTTATAAAATGTGCTCAAAATGTTCCTCGGTTTTCTGTACTCAAGCCCGGAGTCTTAACGCGCCATTCTTTGATTGACGAATCGATTATACGCTGGTAGAGTTCAATCCAAGTTGTCTTAATTCGTAGTTTCAAGTCTTCGATATTATTGATCTTCGATTTGTAAACATTTTCCTGGAGAACTCCTCAAATTTTGTAATCCACTGGATTCAAGTCCGGACTGTTGTTTGGTGGCGGTGGTTAGGTTTGATGAACTGCTGCGTGTCGTCCCATTGCAGCAGTTCAACTGCTGTCACATGTCCGGAAGAAGTTTTTTGTTCCTACACTATTGTTCTATGTAAGTGCCAAACTTCATTTAAATTGAAGCATTTTACACGAAGTTTCGATTTTTTTTATTGGGTTCTACTTTTTAATGACTCACCGTGCGTATTTAAGAAAATACCTCGTACTATTGGTAATACTTCTGTTCTATGATATTTGCTATGAAGTAAACGGGTGGGAAAAATTCCTTACACAAAACGTACATGCATTATTTTGTTTTTCCAAAAAATAGTATCCCATTGCTGTATATGACATTTTAAAATATCGAATCTAAGTGTGATTTCCCAGTGCAGAAAAGTTCCCCCAAATACAGGAACATGTTTGGAAATTTTATCATAATTCGGCGGAGTACTTGATGATTTATAATTTTAAAACATTAAGTGAATGTAACTATTGAAATTTCATTTCATTACATGGCGTTTGCGATATGTGTATACACATAATTTCTCTAAAGTAAATTGTTTTTTCGGGTTTCTTTGTTTACCCATTGTTATATAAATATACACTTACAAAGTTCGATTTATTTTATTGTTTAAAAACAAATGGAAAAGTTGAACTTTTTATCAATTTTATCCCCCAAATATTGTAAAATACCAAACGATAATGTTTATATGGATGTTTCAAAATTTTATCTTTGTTTTGCGGTATATTTAACCGATGTTCAAAACATTGTGACTTGAAAAATTCGACTACCATAGTAAACTTTATAATCACTCAACATTAAGTAATGAAAACTGTTATTACCGTAAAATGTGCATACTTAAGACCAGTTTTTGGTCTTTTTCTGGAATTCTGAAAAGGTATTCTATAATTACGATCCAAAATTGACCAGGTCAAACTTATAGAATCAACCATGTTTACTCTGATTAACAGGTGAAATCTTCTTACCTAAATAGTTGCTGTGCTAATTTTGGGCCAGGGTGTTTTTCAAGGCATTTATCCTTAGTGAAAAATTGAGATAGTCCATACATGCTATAGTATCTCCCATAAATATACTATATAAATATATCCATATTTGTTATTTTCCATAAATGTCGTATTAAGATGACTCCAGAATATGACAGAAAAGTGTTTTTCTCCAACAAGCTGAAAAAGTCACCATTGAAACCCACATATGACATTTCAACTTGGCAAATCTATGACTTACCTAAAGTTACCCCCACTTTCTCCAAGTATTCACATTTTACGGTATAGAAAGTTGGAAATAAAGTCTACATATGTATACATGTAAATAATACCGTGTACATGTCATGCATTGTTGCATAAAAATGCAATGTATTTACTAAATAGAAACGTTTAGTAAGTGATGTTCTAGTTTGACGTCACAACCCTACAGGCGGCCATGTGTAAGTTGCCCCCCAGGTTTTCGTACGTGTGTGTATCACGTAAATTGCATAACTGCAATCTGTTAAATCGTCTAACCAGTTTCAACGGCTCTCACGGCGATTAACCCGTTACTTAACGTTTTGAGAAAGTATTTCGTGCCAAGGCGCAACAAGCCGTGACTAAGTGATGAAAAAGAAGATGGGCGACAGGTATAACGCCTACTGAAATACCTTTCGCCGCTAGGGGGCGCTGTTTTTATAAATAACGTCATCTAATCAGATGTGTGCCAACCCGGATTAATGTCCGCTTGTCCAGTTTTTTTTTTTTTTTCATGCCAGCATTTGCATTGCCAAAAAAGGGTCGTAAAAACAAAAGTTGCACCGTCGAATAATGGTGTTGCTAATGCTTTTGGTTAAAGGATAAATATTTGGCTGTTTCATTAAGCCGGTATTCTTAATTGGATTTTATTTGAAATTCATTGCCATTTTTATTCATGCTTACGTCAGCACGGATTTACACTTTTTTGTGTGTGCGTGTAAAGGTGCCAGTAATTGAGGAACTAAAAAGGGAAACCTTGGCAAGGTATTCCACAAAGGTCATTATACCCATGGGCTGAAGTTCTTAAGTTGCATTAAGTAAAATTTGGATTCGCTATCAGTTCACCTTTGTAGTATGAACACGGGGACTTTCTTTTCATTCTGATAAGGTTAAAACACGAAATTTTGAAAGTAAATTCAGAACTTATAAGTTAAATTAAAGAGCATTTGTTCTACATGAACTTGTGTTCCTTGTGGTGGACTCTTTCTATAAAGTTAGTCCAATAAATATGTTCTGAGTATATAGTGAGGACATATTCTATGGGGTGTGACTTGAAGGGTTTACATGTGTGCTGTGAAAATTTGTGGGGGGGGGGGGTCGGAAAATACCCCCTAGTGATTGTAAATAGAAAACATTAGAAATCAAGGTGTCCAGCAGCCTTGAAATTCGGGAAATGACGAAATGTGCTAAAAGTTTTGAGCACCTCGAAAAGTCGGGGATTATGCTTGGATTTCGTGTTAAACACTTGTTTAAGCTTGGATTTCCTGCACAAATCGGGAAATTCCTTTAATGGAACAAAATCCGTTATGAACAAACCACAAAAAAACATTTTTTTCCCAAATTCTCTGGAAAAGTTGTCAAGACTCTTTGGAAAAATATTGTGGTGATTAATCGGTGAGGTAGCCTTACAAATTAAAGGGGTGAGCCTTGAAATCTTTGAAATAATGCTCGAATTTTTTGCAGTACATTTATTCGATACCATGTTATGGCACCTTTTAGGTCTCCACCTCTTAATTGGTAGAAAACAATAGGGCATTTATTGGTTTACCTGTGCGTTATCAAAATCCAGGACAGATGAAACTTTTCTATTCGCGTTCGATAGATATCGAGAATTTGAATTCCTCTAGGAAACCCCAAACGATCTGTGCTCATAAACGGACCCCCACCTGTTTTTGTTTGCAGGTGTTTAACCCCCTCCCCCCCTCCCCCAACGTTTAGGCAAATATTTGGTTAATATGCAAACGCTATCTTTCAATTGAGGGCCAAAAACGAAGGTATTGAACTTTCAGTGAGGCTGCATGGGAAGCAGGTGCAGATAGTTGGCGCCAATGGGCTTGCCTACAATGGCCCAGAAAGCTGAAAACTATTTCAGTTAGGTTGTGGGGTGCATATTTATTTATTTACCGGTTATAGAAATTATAGTATTACCAGTTATAGAAAAAAAAATTAAAAATTATACTAAGCTAGTGAATTTTGCAGGCGTTTTCATGACGTCTCAAATTCTGCTATTTTATCTTGCATATCATAATGATAATCATTGCGAAATTGAAAATTTTAATGAGAAATAAATGAAAGTACTAATATCAGATAGTTTTCTATTAAAATGAACGATTGATATTTTTATAAAAATTCAGAAAAATGTCTCGCATTATATCTCAAGTGCAGTACTTTTTTGATAATTCGGACGTGCTGTTGTATATTTATTTCATTTGATGATGGTATTTACTTCGATGAATAAATTGCCCACACCTTGTTGCACTTGTAAACGTATAGTTTGCAAAATGTCCATTGGAATAAGACTTAGATTTAGAAGTTAAAACTTGTGTATATGCTGTTATGCAGTTTACAATTTCACCAAGATTGATTTTCTTTGCAGTGAAACCCATTTATCAAAGTGTTTATGTACTAGAGGGCGACACTGCATGGGGATTTCGAAAAATACAAGATTTAAAATTTGAACATTATTAGTTTCTTTTAAGACGACTTGGATGGAATTTACAGGTTTTGCCTTCATTTCTAAAAGTAATTATGTACAATAAATGTACTGGATTGTATATTTTGAAAATCCTATTTGCCAAAGTTTTGTCAACCACCACAAATTGTCGTGTTGCTATGATTTTTTTTAAATGTATTACTCACACAAATTATTCAAAACATTTGTTGTAGTGGCTGACGATTCATCCTACTTACTAAATGGTAAGTTAGCAGGGGTGTAATGTATTGGGAATTATTTTTCCCAGGACTGTTGAAGTTCCCATAAAAACAAAATATTTTTAATTATAACACAATAGGTGCATGCAGTCACGTCGTGGATTAATTCCTTAGTCAAAATCCTAAAATTCTAGATGATAGCCTTTGTAATTACATGGCTATCTATGCTTTTATGCTGCGTTTTAGTCCTTTTGTAACGCACGGTTTTCATGTTTGCTGGTCAAGCAACTGGTTGATAGCAAACAAAGTTAATTTTAATTGGTTGCTCGTGGGGAATGATCGCATCGCCTGAAACTGAAAGGCTATTAATGACGTAATGTTAATTGAAAAATGATGGCACTGAAACTTGGAAATAGTCGTTTAATTCACTGAATTCGGAATCACGAGGAATTAGGATTTAGTCTAGAATTCAATACACGATATTGTACGTTCCAAATTTTCGGCCGCCATTTTGACTTCCAACCACCAAATGGCAAAATTCGAAATTGGCGCCAATTCGTGGCGCCACGTGCAAACCGCGTGCCACGGCGTAGCGTATCATCAGCTGGCACGTAGTTCATTCATGATGTAGGTCACTTACAGTCATTTGTCACGATTGGAGGATGCTAGTGGCACGGCGCATGAATCCCCTTGGCCGGTGCCGCCCTCTGGTAATCCATACCGCCCGTTATCTCCCGCCACCAGGAGCGTTTTTTTAATCCGTAATCGCGTTCCAAACCGGTTTTGCTGGGATACTGTGCTAAACCGTGCAACGGGGTTTTACGAGGCGGGAAGGGGAGGAAGGGTTGAGTGCAAATAGCGACGTTAACATTGATGGTGAATGATGGGAGTGAAATGCATCCGAATGCAACCTGTTTCTCCAACACACTTTTACGATTTCAAATTCATATTTATCATTGATGGAAAGTAATCTGCACAAGTATATGAACAATACTAATTTTTTTTAAAATTATTACAGTGGAGTCTCACTTATATGAATATGAGAGGGAACAGAACATTCTTCATATAAATGAATACAATGTGCATGTACGTGTACTAGCAGGTTTCGTGGTTACTGTATTTTAATAAATAGAGAATAATTCTTCTTAAATATGTCGTTTAATAGTTTTGTCAATGTATATGTACATACAAAGACGAACAGAAGCAAAAAACAAGATGTTTTTTACGGATGGGAGAAATTCCCAAAGTGGCGGCTCTTTCGGATGAGAGTTTAAACCGAGGTCCCGTGTTGATTG
>JAQGBW010004149.1:0-14429 GCA_034698625.1 Julus scanicus | reverse complement strand
CATTAACCATATTGCTTTACGACGCTCCATTGTCGGGCAATTCAAAAAGTCCCGGAATTTTTTGATCAGCCCTCGTACATTTGGGACTGGAGACACATTTCTTCTGTATCCCTTTCCCCCTTTTCACTGACCTTTAAAAAACTCGAAAAATGTCCATAGACCGGATAATCGAGGTTTCCCTTTATTTAAAGTCTGATACATTACACTAAACATACAATTCGCACTAATTAGCAGTCTATAACGACCCAGGGTGTCCAGGACATTTTTTGGAAAAAAAAATCAAGGATTTCAAGACTCCCAAGGACCAGGACTTGGACATCCTGCTGGTGTTTGTTACCCCATCCCAATATAGAACAAACCACGCAGCAGTTAGTTAGGCCTAAACCGAAACGAAGGGTTCGACGGCCGAACTTTTCAGTTTCCCCCCGCCCAAACCAGCTGTTGACCTAGTTTTGGTCGCGCCACCTAGCGCCTATTCATCCAATTAGCAAACCAAAACATAACCTTGGACGTAATACCAGGCCAGGCCACGCAATGGTAAACGCAAAAGGGGGAAGAAAGACTACACAAGAAGGAATAAATAAAAGCTGTTGGGGCTCAGGTGAAATTCTGAGTTTGAAAACACCAAAACTCAAGGTTTTTTCTCGCCAATGTGCGATTCGTCGATGCGGAACGACCAATTTCATATTGTTTACTTTCGGTTGTTTGATTCTCACAGTCAATCTCCAGGGCGTAATAATAACAACAGTCATGGACTAGGAAATGCAATCAATATCAAACAGCGTGACAAAAAAAATCCCCCTATTGCGTCCAACCTTCCTTGGTCTCCAATAGTGCCCGGGATCATCGGACCCGTTTTGGGTTTCTGGGTATTGTCTTTTTTAATTTAAGAGGGTATTATGTAAATATACACGAAAAAACTAATTATTACGTGCCTTCAGATAGGTGGCTGGAATGTCATGCTATTCCTATGGCATTCCAGCCCTTACAAGGGACAAAGGATTGCCATACTACTTACTATTCCAATGACATTCTAACGACACTAAAGCCTGGTGCCCACCTGGCGAAAATCACTCACACCTCAAACCTGAAACCTCACAAAAATTGTGTAGCAATTCCCACTTGACGCACCTCACAAAAGGAAAAAAAGATCGGCGCTTCTGCTAGTGGCGTGAAGCACGTGACCATATTTACCATTTTTTCTAGCTGGCCGCCATTTTGTGCGCTTCAAAAGTGATGTTTGAATCCGGCATGGCGAGGCTAATTTCTATGACGTCATGTGAGCTTGCATCACTACCTATTGCACATGCGCGAACGCCCACTTCCTGATTTAGCAGACGATTTCGTGTGAGTTGTGAGTGATTTTCGCCAGGTGGGCAACAGGCTTAACACTGCAAATCATAAAGCCAGTGACACTCTAGACTCACTTTATGTAAAATCGGCTGCTAGAGCACGATTTTAGGTTCGCTCAGCGCACAACATCGACTGCTAAATTTTTTTGGCATGCCAAACAAACCATGGTTTCGACAACATTTTTCTAATCGCTCGGGAGGCGGTCCGGATCAAAGGGAAAAAATGTTGCCACTTTACTGCGCATGCTCAGCCATATAAGTATATACAGCCTTGGTAGAAGCGCCATAAACTGGACGCGTTTGTTGACCGATTATGTCAACATTTTGATTGAGACAGGTCATCATTCATCAACATGTTGAGGAATACATTGTTTCAGGTTTGTCTTGAGTGTTTGCATGTTTGGAGTTTGCATGTTATGTTGACTGCAGTGTAGACGGGGCAAAAGGGGGGAAAAAATGTTGCCACTTTACTGCACATGCTCAGCCAATGCGGACCTGAATTCTATGTAAAAGCGCCTTGCCAAGCATGCGCAGTAAAGTGGCAACATTTTTTCCAACTTTTTGTGGAGAAACCTCAGCATTTATTGTTTCGGGTTCGTCTTTGAGTGTTTGTATGTTTAGGGTTCTCGTGTTTCATGTTGCATGTTGCCTTCAGTGGAGGCTGAAATGTCATACTAATCTAATGAAGTTGATAAGTTTTATTACGGTTCAGCACCTTCCATTGGCGTACAAAACTAGTATTGTATTTCCAACATGGCCGCGCCCTTTTACTTCAGAAGTGGCCATTATTAACCCTACAACATGGCGTTTGAGGTATTTGAAGGCAAGGCCTCTGACACCTCACCCTCGCATCCGGCATTTAAAAAATAAAAAAATGTTAGCTACGTCAGCAACAAATCCCAATTTGTGTAAACAGGTCCGAGCACAGAAAACAAGTAAAAAAAAAAGGAGGAAAAGTACAAAGTTGCCATTTTTTTACGTGTTTATTATAATTATTACTTTGAAATAAGCTATGACAGCACTGGCTTCTAAGGAAATGCGTCCATGTAAACATGATAACGGTAATGGACACTGCGGTTAATGCTCTTTCGGGGGAAGAAATCAAAAGCATGACCATGGCATCATGGACATAACGTGCTATTATTTGTTGGGCTCTAAAGGGCACCAACTGTAAACAACTGGTTGATTTTTTTTTAAATGGTCAAAGTTTGACATAAAACATGTCATACTACAGTTATTAGATTACCGAGTAGCCAAATATTGTGATTCGATTTTCTTCAAAATTTTGTCATGTTTTGCTTTTGAACATGTCATACTGTGGTTGCTAGGTGGAGTAGACATCAGGTTGATTCGATTTTCATGAAAATGTGTTCTAAGTCTGACATAAAACATGTTCAAAATGTGATGCAGGAAGATGTCATACTGCAGTTGCTAGCAGGTTGGGTTTGATTTTTAAGAAAATGTGTCCAAACTTTGACATACTAGAACATGTGATACTGCAGTTGCTAGATCGAGTAGACTGAAGATATCAAGTCTGATTCGATTTTTGAGAAAATGTATGCAAAGTTTGACATAAAACATGTCATACTGCAGTTGTTGAGTTGAGTAGACAACAGGTTTGGTTTGATGTTTCAGAAAATGTGTCCAAAGTTTGACATAAAACATGTAAGTTGCTAATTTTTGAGAAAATGTGTCCAAAGTCTGACATAAAACTTGTCATACTGCAGTTGTTGGGTTGAGTTGACATCATGTTTGATTCCAGTTGCCAAATTGAGTAAACAACAGGTTGAGTTTGATTTTGAGCAAATGTGTCCAAAGTACGACATAGAACATGTCATACTGCAGTTGTTGGGTTGAGTGAACATCAGATTTGATTCGATTTTTGTGAACACATGGTCGAAGTTTGACATAAAACATGTCATCCTGCAGTTGCCAAATTGAGTAGACATCAGGTTGAGTTTGATTTTGAGAAAATGTGTCCAAAGTACGACATAGAACATGTCATACTGCAGTTGTTGGGTTGAGTGAACATCAGATTTGATTCGATTTTTGTGAACACTTGGTTGAAGTTTGACATATAAGTAAAAACATTTTTTTACCTATGTCCCTAGTTAGTGTTCGACAAACACAAAAAAGGTCCGCGTGGGATGTATGTATTGCTCGACAAATGCAAATACCAAACAGCCTTCGTAAGTAGGCCTATTCGTAACCGAAGAGTTGGACGTATGATGACGTCACTATAGGAGCTGCGTTGAGATCAACGCATTGTTCACCAATCCTCTGCAGCAGCAGCAGAAACAGCATTGGCAACAACGCGTCAAATTGCTGTTGTCAAAGCTCTGGTCTATTTATAGTGTTCTCGACTTAACCAGAAAAACCGTCTCAGCCTTCCGACAAAACTGTTCGAAAACGTGAAACAGCCCACTTTGACCTCGATTATGTTTCACACATAACTATTCGCAATAGATTAGGTTCAATCAAAAGCATCTTACGTGGCTTGGAATCGATTGTGGTGCTTTTAATGTCCACTCACACACACACACATCAGTTCCGTCTCCGTTCAGTGCGTCAGCAGTAGGCTATGAAATCGCAAAACGCCGGAAGGGCACGATTTCATGCATGGAACGGAAACGGAACTGAATCTGTCCGGACACAGCAGATATTAAGCTCAGGCCAATTTTAAAAGTAGGTCCCATTCAACAGAAAATATTCTGCCATAAGCTTGGACTTTTTATGCGGTTTAAACGCATAAATGCAGAATTTTTCTCAAAAAGTTTAATATGTCTACTGAAAAGCAATAGCCTACTTTTACTGCGGAAAAATTGCTCCTTTATTGCAGATAAAGTACGCTTTTATTGCAGAAAAAGTACGTTTTTCAGCAGAAAAAATAAGTTTCATTGCAAAAAAAAAATACGTTTTTATCGCAGAAAAAGTAGACTTATTGCTTAAAAAGTATGCTATTCTGCATAAAAAATACGTTTTTCTGCATAAAAATAAGTTTCATTGCAGAAAAAGTAGAAGTATTACTGAAAAAGTACGTTATTATTGCTGAAGAATGTACGCTTTCATTGCAGAAAAAGTAGAAGTATTACTGAAAAAGTACGTTTTTATTGCTGAAGAATGTACGTTTTTATTGCAGAAAGAACACGTTTTTCAACATAAAAAGAACGCTTTTATTGCAGAAAAAGTACGTTTTTCTGCATAAAAAGTAGACTTATTGCAGAAAAAGTACGTTTTTCTGCATAAAAAGTACGCTTTTAATGCAGAATAAATACGTTTTTATTGCAGAAAAATCGCATTTATGCTAAACATTTTAACCGCCTTTGTAATCCCCTGTTTTTAACGGTTAATTTAAAAATAAACCCGCCACAAATAATACAATTTTGGCTAAATCTGTTACATTTTCCCTAAAACAAACTTCATACATTTCAGAGCCGACTTATTAGCCGTGGTCACGGAATGGATTTTATCCTAACTGAAGCGCAATTGGGTCGAAAATAACTGCTTGTTAAGCATGCACACTTGCATAAATTCTAGTGAAATCTGTTTTTAGCTTGGATGAAATCCATTTCGTGACAACGGCTACTATTTGAAAAACGTGAACATCATCAATGTTGAAAACATTTTATATTATTAGACGTGTTAACAAGGATTGACACGTTGTAGTCTGAAGGTTTTAAAGCACCAGGTTGTAAACAGTGATTTTTAGCACCTTCTGTGTAAATATTGTTAGTAAACCTGATACTAAATGACTAACTAGCCTTGAGCAACTAGAAGCACTAATGGAAACTTTTTTGAATCTAATGTCAGGACACGTGTATTTACGGTTTTTTAATGTTCGTAAAGAACATTGCCAGAGGATTTCTTTAAATTAGGTCATAAGCGATGTATTTTTAGAAAAGTTCTCATAAAACAATCTGAGATGGAATGATAACAAGGATTGGCACCACCGAAGGTTGAAAATCTACGTGTAAAGAAGAGATTTTTGTGTAGTGGGAATAACTGTGGTCATGGAAAGTATTTCAACCTAGCTGAAATCCATTCCATGGTCAAGGAATTCTGAGGCAATAGAGAGATTTAGCACCAAAAATAACCGTTACCGTTGACGTCATTATTTCCAAACGCACATGGGCATAGTAACGCGCAAGGGATTCTGGGGATTTCTAAGGGCAACATAACCGTTTTTTTTTTTTTTGAAATTGCACATATACCTGAAAAATATGAAGAATTTACATAGAACGTTTTCGACGGTGTAACAAATTTTACGTGATTTTGACAGTCTGCGCATGACGGATGGAAACTTTTAAATGGGACGGAGCTCTTCCGTCAAATTGCATGCTAAACGTTTATTTAACGCCGAATTTGACCGTTCAACAGAGCATGCGCACATGAGGTCAACATTAACGGTAAGTGAAACGTACGTTTCTTGCTAAATCTCTCCATTAATTGACATTTTTGGAAATTTTTAAATAATACTACACATTTTTTTTATTGGCCCTGGTGAAGAAAAACAACAGAAACCAATAGAGATTTCTATTGTTATTTGGGCACTATATTGATTTTAATTGTTTTCTATGGTTCATGTATTGACTTCTATTGGCTTCTATTGTTTAGCTGTATTGACTAAACAATAGAAAACCACAGAAAACAATTGAAACCAATAAAATTTTTCTATTGATACCAATAGAAAACAACGTTCCAAATAACAACAGAAATCTGTTATTTTTTTTTCACCAGGGGGGTTCTACTTTTTTATGACTTACAGTGCATCTGTCAACTCGGCGCAATGGTCAAAGAAAAAAAAAGACTTGTCTCCAATATTTGATAACTATCAGTTACCTTAAATCAGTAAGCTACAATTTCCGTTTCTGCCATTGGTAAAAAATAAACTCATCTTTTAACCACTGATTGAATTTAACGGATAAATAGCTAAATCCGTCATAAACGTGTATCGTCAGCTACATACGCAAGCGTGACGTCTTCTGTCTACGTTGATCATTGATTTAAACAAAAGTTCGTTTCACTAAGACGCATGTGAGGGAATGTTGCCGGATTTTCATGTTTCGATCCTCCAACTGTTTTCATTGCGACACTTTTTTTATATACCCAGTTGACGTCAGAACAGTTGAGAATCTTTTAAAAGACGACGCACCGCCTTTATAATCCCAACGGGTTTTTTTCGAAATGCATAATAGATGTCATCAACTATTTTTGATCTCAGTTAAGTACATCAAGCGTATTTAGAATGCATATGACGACAGACAACACGCTTTATTCTTGGTTGCGTACGAGCCTTTAACATGCCATTTCCAAGATGGCCGCTCCCTTTTACTCTAAACGCAGCCTTTTCTTGCCAAACTATAGGAAATGGCGCCACCCGATTAGATTAATTGGACTTGTTTGTGATGGAGGACTCCATACTGAGTCAATGTGCCCTTATGTGCTATTCTGCGTCCACACCGACGCAAACTCGAAACATGTTTGTGGATCATTGTCTTTGCTTAAGAGACCGTACACGTCAAATATAAAAACATGTTTGTGAGTGATAACACAAAAGCCTTGGTGGGAGCGCCATGACCAGCAAACATGTGCTCCTTATTTTAATTTTTTTTAAAAAAAATGTTTTATATACCTATCCAGTACACATATTTTAGTGTTATATATATACATATTGTAGTGTGGAAACTATGTTTGTGCAAACCTGCTTGTCAAAATCACGTTTTCAGAAACCTTGTTTTTGTTTTGTGCATGAACCAGTGAGGATAGACCTTTTAAGTTGACAGCTGGAATATCAAATGAATGCAATAATGCATATTATGGTGCTGCTTTAAGGTGCGCATGCACCAAAAGAGACATGAAACATACACATGCTACCTTAGTGTGTCCAGAAGTGCTTGTGAAACATGTCGAAAAACGGCCATTTTCTCACACATTTCGATGTTTTCTGGCGAAAGCTTAAGAGGCGGTCTAGATAAAGGAAAAAAATACACATGTTTCGAAAAACATGCTGGAAGTTTGTGTTCAGTGTTTCTTGTGTATGTTTCCTCTGGTGCATACAGACCTTTACAATACCAACCAGTCAGCCAAGTCTTAAGCCCAGTACACAGCTGAAGAAACAGGGAACAAGAGCATGCTTGCACAAATTGGCAGAAGCGCCATGTCCAGCAAACATTTTGCCCCTTTAATATGTCAGCCTCTTGAGCGAACACCGAAATGTTTGCTGACAGCATGATTTTATGCCAACCAAAGTTTGCTGAAACCTATGGATGGAAAAATGGTGACAAACTTTTTTCCCCGCAAACATGTTTGCAAAAACAATGTTATTGTTTCATGTTTTCTAAGGTGTAGACCGTGTCATGTCCATATATATTGGACACACAGTTTTTCACCAGCCTTGTTTCCTAACCCATCGATCAACTTTTCAATGTTGGATACAATGATGACGTCCTACATTGAAAAACCCTGGTGAAAAAAACAATAGAGATTTCTATTGTTATTTGGAACATTGTTTTCTATTGGTATCAATCGAAAATTTCTATTGGTTTTATTGATTTCAAGTGTTTTTTATGGATTTCTGGTGTTCAGTCAATACAGCTAAACCATAGAAGCCAATACAGCTAAACCATAGAAGCCAATACAGCTAAACCATAGAAAACAATTGAAATCAATAAAGTGTCCAAATAACAATAGAAATTTCTATTGGTTTCTATTGTTTTTTCACCAGGGAAGCCCCACAAACGTATCACATGCCCCTAAGGGCAGACTAAAAGGCTAATTGCCCCACAACATGCACCGCCAGTCTAGTTGTATGTATACTTTCGGAACGGGGCATGCCATTTTCAGCCCAACTTGGCATACAAACCTCGAGTGTTTTTCGTGCTAAACGCTCTCCAGACAACACAAAAGTTTACAAATTACGTTAGGCATCGAAACCATGGCAACGATGACGCGCACCCGGGTCCTCTACGTCTACCCTGGATCTCCAGCATTCCCCCAAAATTTCCACAAAAATCGTTTGGGAGCCAGTAGACAAAACAAGAGTCGCCTTCCCTCGTCGACGCCGTGGACTCGTCCTTCTTGTTCAGTGTTTACATTTTCCGCTCCTACCGCGTAATCAAAACACTGGCGAGATGTAAACACGACCTACACCCGATCGACGACGTACGGCAACGCAATCCTGCACTTGCCGGTGCTTGCGTAATACCCATTTCCCACAACAAACAATGGACTCGTGCCGCCATTTCCGGAATTTCAGAACCCTTAAAAAGATGGCCGCCAGGGGGGAAAATTCGTGTGTCATTTGTAACATCACCTATCAAAATCTCAACTAAAATTCTATACAAAAATCACTGGAATGAGTGAAAGTTGTCGTATTAAGTGGTTTAACCCCTTGATGTCCAACTCAAAATACGAATTTTGGTGGGAATAACTGCGATTAAGGTCTTAATCGACCGTTAAATTTTCATCCATTTGTGATACATTGAAGATTTAAAAAACTAAACTAAAATTCCTTGGTTTGTCGTATTCATTCATTTTAAACCCCTTGATATTTATCCAGAAATACGAATTTTTTGGTGAATATAACTACGGTTAAGGTCTTAATCGACCGTTAACTTTTCATCCGTTTGCAACACATTGAAGATATAAATAACTAAAATTATCTAAAAACACTGGGCCGTCGGTTGTCGTATCAAGATCTGATTTTAACCCTTTGATGTTCATCCAAAAATACGAATTTTGGTAGGAATAACTACGATTAAGGTCTTAATCGACCGTTAAATTTTCATCCTTTAGTAACACATTGAAGATTTTAAAAACTAAACTAAAATCCCTTTAAAATCACTGGGACGTCGGTTGTGATATTAAGTGATTCTGACTCACTGGTTTCAACTAGTTTACTTTATCAATTAAAAAAACTAATTTTATTAAGAATATCTACGATTAATGTCTTCTTAATCGACCGTTAAATTTTAATCCGCATGCAACACATTGAAGAATTAAAAAACTAAACTAAAAATACACTGGACCGTGGGTTGTCGTGTTAAGTGATTTTAACCCCTCGATGTTCAACTAAAACACGATTTTTTGTGAAAATAACTGCGACTAAAATCTTAATCGACCGTTAAATTTTCATCCGTCTATAACACATTAAAGATTTAAAAACTAAACAAACATTCCTTAAAAACACTGGAACGTGAATTGTCATATCAAGTAACTTTGACCTACTGGCTTAACCCCTTGATATTCAACTAAAAATGCAATATTTAGTGAGAATAACCACGTTTAAGGTCTTTAAGCGACCGTTAAATTTTCACACCGACATAAGTGACCATTCAAGAAAGGCCGGCGCTCTCAAAATGCCTTACAAAATTAATCACCTCTTCATTTTCTACAAAATATGCCCATAATTTGACCTTATAAATTCACTGACTCCCCCTAGCGGCGTATGGGCTTTTTAACATGTGTTCCGTGCCAAAATGGGCGCAGTTGAAGAATCTAAAAAATCAAACAATTTCTTGGTTCAACTGTTACGATTGTTAAGATTTCCAGGAATTTGAATTAAAAGACTCCATTCTTCCATACAAGCTAGGATCAAAAAGACCAGTGTTGAAGCGCCCTAAAGAAACCTAGAGCTATAGTTTTGAAAAACGTTTAGTGCAGAATTTAAATTGAATACCTGAAGCATACATTTATTTCGCTTTAAGCTCTCCTGAGCGTTCAGCGAGGCAGTAACAACTTTACTGTGCAAATGCTAAACTCGTTACCATGCCAAGGTCCTATGCATATTATACAATAGTATCCATGCATGCACATGTATATAGTAGCTATGGCTTGCGGTAAACAATGTTTTCCTCATTTTCCCCCAAATCAAGTGGAAATTTTCACGCTGTCGATTTGTGCGAAAATACGGTTTACCATGACGACGCTCGAAATTTAGAGCTGAGAGTGAGTAGCTAAGATACAAGCGTGTGCCGCGAAATCGATCATTTCCATCAAGGATAAGCATTCAAAATGAGAAAAATGGAGGACTGACGACTGGAAGTTGTGCTGGGTTTGGCTGCATTTGAAACTGAGAATTTACCAGAACGAGCCTACCCTGGTGAAAAAAACAATAGAAACAATAGAGTTTTCTATTGTTATTTGGACACTTTATTCGTTTTAATTGTTTTCAATGGGTCCTATATTGACTTCTATGGTTTGCCTGTATTGACTGAACAATAGAAAACCATAGAAAACAATTAAAACCAATAAAACCAATAGAAATTTTCTGTTGCTACCAATAGAAAACAACGTTCCAATGGAAAACAATACAAATCTCTATTGTTTTTTCACCAGGGTAGTGTTCCTGAAACGTGATATTTTCAACTTCCATGACTTGTCTAATATTTTAATGGAGATATGGTCTGAAAAAAAAAACTTGTAATGATAGTTTGTGTGATTTCTAGTTGAATTCATGGTGTAAATTATGTTCCAAAACAATTTCAATGATCAACATCCGAATTTAAGAGTAAAATTCCTGAATTTTCCAGCGATAGGAAAATGGTCACCCTGGTGAAAAAAACAATAGAGATTTCAATTGTTTTCTATTGGTATCAATAGAAAATGTCTATTGGTTTCAATTGTTCAGTCAATACAGCTATACCATACAAGTCAATAGAAGTCAATACAGGAACCATAGAAAACAATTATAATCAATAAAGTGTCCAAATAACAATAGAAATCTTTATTGGTTTCAATTTTTTTTTCACCATGCAGGGCATGTAAAATTGCTTAAAAATAAAATTTTAATTACTTTTAAAATTACTTTTTTAAGGAGGTTAGCGAATTATTATTGCATAAAAGTACTAGTAAAAAAAAAAAAAAATTTCTTGTATGAAATAACTTCAGTAGAACCTGTCTAAATGAATACCTTTCTAAAAGCATTTCATGTTCCGGTCCCGACTTGGGACTCGTGTATATAAATGAACATGTCTAAATGCATATTTTTCACCGGTCCCAAGCGTATGAATTTAGACAGGTTCTACTGTAATAAAAACAATTTTTTATGAAAATATGTGTAAATAAACAACAGAAGTCAATTTGCATTTATGCAAAACGAGTTATGACGACACATGTTATGTTATGCAGGGTTAATAACGATTGACTGGCTGTGTCCTGTGTGGAATATTTATGTTGGCTCTCCCTAAACTTATATTTTTAAATTAGATCACTTATTCCTGATTTTTCCTCAACTTTCCAGGTCTAATTTTCCAGGTTATTTATGCAAAATGAGAAATTGGAATTTCTCACGCAGGGTTAATAATGAATGACTGGCTGTATTCTGTGTTGAAAGTAAATGATATTTATGTTTGCATTCCCTGACTTATTTTTAAAAATAAATCACTTATCCCTGATTTTTCATAACTTTTCCAGATCTAATTTCCCTTACATTTCCAAGTATTCCAGATCTGTTTAATTTAGAACATTCGAAACAAGCTGATTGGTGTAATTTTGAAAACAAACCCGGTACGCATTACGAATTGCAGTGACGTAATACCTTTGCGCAAGCGTTTTATGCACATTTACAAAACATTTCATCCAAATCGGATGAAATCCATTTCGTGACCACAATTAATGAAACGACAAAGCAATTTCAAAACACGATTTTAAAAGCTTGAGAATTTTTTTGCAATAATCTTATCTTGAACTCAAAATGAATACTTATGAATCCGGTTAAATCTTGATTCATCCACATTTTCCAACGAAAATGGCGCTATAAAAATTGTGATTTGAATTGCATAATAATGAGTAAAAAAACCATCAGACAAGTGGTCTGTAGAGGTGACTCAAAATGTTCATGGCACCGGTCAAGCCCTGCAATTCCATGAATCTTATAATACTACAACATTTTTTTTTACAACTATAACTCCACCATTCCTATGAAAACTTTGTCAAAATGGATTTCCAGGCAACATGTGTGAAGTATTCTGCAATTTGTTTGGTAAATAAAAAAATGTTCAACGAAGCTTACTAAAAATACACCTTTGAACTTTTTTGTTCGTGTACTGCTGCTAACAGGCAACTACTGAAAAGTAGGTCAAAACATTGCTTTGACAACAAGGTTATAAAAACGTAAAGCTTTTTATAAAAAAACTTTTGAAGTCGACTTAAGACACATGTTTAAACCCTTCTGAATTATTGCACCAACTGTTTTAACTTCATAAACTAGGGTCATGGCTGATGTTTCTGGAGTGTTTTAATGTTTAGTACACACTATACGAAATAGAAACAGTGTTTTGTAAATATGTTTGTGATGTGTGAATGCTCGCCAGATTTCTGCAAGCAAGTTTCATTAAATAAATTTTTGATCAAAAAAACGTGTTTCCATGAAACATTTAGGTGATTGCTAATGTTTAGTACACACTAGAGCGAACATATTTCCATAAACAGGTACATGTACGTATATACAAGTATTTACACACATATGCAAAAATGTTTGCCCTCCGGGTTGGTTTCAGCCGCCATTTTGTAAATTTATGTAAATATCAAAATTGTGCACCTATTAAATGTCTTTAATAGCTGTACAATTTTGATATTTACATAAATTTACATTATATTTAAAAAAAAGTCGGCTGAAACAAGCCCGGAGGGCAAACTTTTTTGCATATGTTTGTAAAAACGTGTTTATACGTACATGTACGTCTTGGTGGAGACCCGGCTTAAATGTAGTTTTATCCCCGCACTTCATTGAAGGAATGTAGGAAGGCTGTAGGAGCGCCATGACCAGGTAACAATGTTTCCTTGTCAAGCATCCACATATTACCAACATATTTGCGAAACTATATTTCGTGTTTCCTGTAGTGTGTACTATGCATCAAGAGGTAGTGAAGATCAAAGGAAACATTGCTTTTGATGTGGACAAACCTGTTTATGCGAATATGTTCACAAATTTGGTTGCATAAACTGTTTCTGTTTCATGTTTGCTCTAATGTGTACTAAACATTAGAGAATTCAGGTTCAAAGTAAACTTAATGTTCAAAACAAATTTTTTAAACACTTGTCTGCAAACAATTTTTTTTAGAAAACTTCAACAATCGTTGGACCTGTGATTAAAAGCAGGAAAACTAAACATCGCTGGCGAACTACGTTCAGGTATTATATTTGGTTTCCGAAAACCAAAACATGCACCAAATACAGTTCAATTATTCTATTTTTAGTACGAATTCAACCTTGGGGAAGCACATATTGCAGAAACATACCCACGCACGTAGTGGTCGAAAACTCGCCGAGCATGTTAAGTGCCATAGTCCGTCATTTGAAAATTTTCAAAAACATTCTACTAAAACATGTTATCCCCAGGAGACGAAAATTTTCGCAATTAATGCGAATACAAGGTCACCGTGGAACCATGAAAAACTTCAAAAAAATAAATTATTTTCAAATGTAGCTGTGGTCAAGGAACGGATTTCATCCTGTCGGAAAATAAAACAATTTCGGGTAAATTTAAGTACGCATGTGCAACGATTGTCCAATACAAATCAGTTTACAGCTAGGCTTCCCAACATCATATAAAATAGGAAATACATTTACAACAACAACAAAAGTCACAAGTTCAGCAAATTTAGAAACTACATTTCCCTGATTATGCAAGATCTATCTAATTTCCCTGACTATTCCAGGTCCATCTAACTTCCTAAACTATTCAAGGTTTAACTTCCCTGACTATTCCAGATCTATCTAACTTCCCTGACTATTCCAGATCTATCTAACTTCCCTGACTATTCCAGCTCTATATAATTTCCCTGACTATTCCAGACCTAATCAAATTCCCTTACATTTCCAGATCGATTCAAATTCCCTGACTATTCCAGGTCTATCTAACTTCCCTGACTATTTCATGTCCATCCAAATTTCCTGACTATTCCAGATTATCTAACTTCCCTGACTATTCCAGGTCTATCTAACTTCCCTGACTATTCCAGGTCTATCTAACTTCCCTGACTATTCCAGATTATCTAACTTCCCTGACTATTCCAGGTCTATCTAACTTCCCTGACTATTTCATGTCCATCCAAATTTCCTGACTATTCCAGATTA
>JAQGBW010004148.1:0-14430 GCA_034698625.1 Julus scanicus | reverse complement strand
CACGTTAAAGACCCCTCGAGAGGGGGTGGAAGTCCCCCCTCGAAGGCTAAATTCCCAGGTAGGTGTTGAAGGCCCATCCCCTGGCGCTGGTGTTTAGCCCTCGTGTTGCAGAAATAGGCCAACGTTAAAAATCAACAAACAAACAGTGCCGCCTTATGGGCATGGGTAGTCCCTCACACCCTGGACGCCTTCCAGGAGCGTTCCTGCAAAGGGGCTTCGGATTGGGTCCTACTGCAACTACATATCTATAACATATAACGAAATGGGCAGTTCCAGCTAATTTAACCCTCCTCTCACTCACTCACCTCTCACTCCACCACATTCATATAACCTTCTAAGATTCTTTATTAAACAACTCCAGCTTACTAACATCATTCTTACCAAAATCCTTACTTACATTCCTTACACATTGCTTACATCCTTAATAACATTTTTCCTAACATCAATAACAACATTCCAGTAATCTGGCTGGCCTGCCGCATAGCTGGCATCTTAGCCACTACACAAACACCTGCAGTTTTGCAGTAGCGACCATCATTCTATAACCAACCACTTTTCCCCGTAAGCCTCCTAGTGGCACATTAAACATTCCCTTTCTCCTTTATTTGATATATTTATTTACCAAAAGAAGATTTCAATGATGTATGCTTGTTTATTTCTAGTTTGAAATGGATGTGAACTACGGCAGTGGTCCCAAAGGTGTTCGAGCAAAACCAAGCGCCCTTCACGAGCACTTTTCACCCAACAGGGAAGCATCAGGAAAAGGGGCAAAGATAACTAACGGTACATGCTCGGATGATTTACCAATGCCGACTAAGCTTGCAAGCAAGTTATCTTTGGAAAATCAAGAAAATCAGTAAGGATAGCATTAATTTGAATGTGAACCACTTTGTCATCAAAAAATGGCAGTCACCATTGATGATCATGGCTGTCTTACAGATTTGTCGAACTGCCAGTTTGCAACAGCCATTCTCATGGAGAGTTCAGCTTTACCGATCTGTATGATCCACCACGACCCCCACCTCGAATCAAGCATAAGAAGATGGATCTATCCCCTGATGGCGCTGCTCTCAGCAAGTTGGCAAGGTCCAACTCGGAGGAGGCGCCAAAGATTGAAGCTCCTTCAACTCCTCACATGCTTGTAGTTCGGAAATGCAGCAGTCACGAAAACGTTCTCGGAGCGGAAGGTCTAATGGATTCGTCGCCTTCACCGGTTACCACTTCGCTTGAAGATCAGCTTGAGAACATCACTCCACCGGTGCGTAGTGTCATGATTGTGGTACTGACCTTTGGAATTGTAACATAGAAGGAATTCCGATAACCCATTAAGCCCAACTACATATGTGACGTGTTATCAGGCATCATGACAGAGATATGCATCTTATTCTTTTTCAGAAAAAGGAAACGGTCCCAATTGGGTTTTCTTGTCGACAGGATCACCCTTTGACGCCTTTGAACATTGACACTTCATTGCAAGCAACCCCTGACTTAAGGATGAAGGATTGGAGTCGACATTATGACAGCGAAACTGATGGGTCCGAGGCAAGGCGCAGTGCCGAAAGACTTCAATACGTAAGTTAATAAATACATGCAAAACGCTCAGACGCAAGTGGTTTGACAAGTTGGTTTTAAATCTGTTTTGTTTTTACTGATTAGCGGTCTACGTCATCAAAAAGTCGTCGAATGCCTTCTCTGAAAAACTCGCGCCGTTGTGTGAGCATGGAAGGCATGCGCAACGCTGTCGTCGATGAATCCCACAAGGCAAGTGAGATAATCCGGCATTCTCGGGTTTTTGTAGTTATAAAACTTCTTTGTGAGAGTATGCCATTTCATATAATGTGAATTGGTAACTACAGTACTATAAATAACTACTTCATTTTCTACATGAGCTTCAGTTGCCCCCACATCTCCCCATTAATACCCGAATATCTACCCTGTCCCACCCCCAAATTGCCCAATGCAGATTCTTGACCCTAAGGAGAGCGTCAAAGGCCTTCAGAAAATCCATGTCCGATAAAATAAACTGAGTCCTCACCCAGTCCTACTGCCCTTCATGCAACGCTAATCCTTGGGATTTTCACCACTTCTTGCTTTCAAGATTTAATCCAACCATAATGACAACTAAATCTAAATCTATCCCCATTCCTTACACCACCTCTGAACTCTTAATACCGTTCCTACAAACGGAGATCAATCAGTGGCGGCTCGTCCATAGGCACTGCGGAACTGCAGCACCCCCAATCGCTGGATATCATCGATAACATTTCATATAATGAGTCTTTTTTTCTTTAATTCTTTCTAATTGAATTATTTTTAATATATTTTTTTAATTTATTTAACTAACTCTTTAGCAATTTCACAATTATTGAAAAAAGATTTAAATAAATTGTTGGCAACTGTGCGCTTCACAGTTCCAGCAGCGCGGTGTTTCACTGTTGTGCGCATGCGCAGATAGGAAGCTGCACGCCAGGCTGCAAGCGAGAGCTGGCGTGTTTCACAGCATTACTCTGCAGCGTTACACCGAAAACTCAAAATGTGCAAAAAAGCACACCAAATGACAGTGTAAAAAAAAGTTGCCACACATAAATGTGTAAAATCACCTATTTTTATATGCATTTCAAATGTGTTATATTTCATATGAAAATAGGATGATTTTACACTTTTATGTGTGCGCAACTTTTTTACACATTTTGGTGTGCTTTTTTTGCACATTTTGAGTTTTCAGTGTTCTCGCAGCACCCCCACTAATTTTTTCTACGAGCCGCCACTGAGATCCATATACCCACAGTGTGGCTATTGTTCAGGATCGCTACAAGGCCTAGATTGATCTTTAAGACCTATATTAATAACACGATTAAACCCAGCCAGGCTTAGCCCTGAAGTGCCAGGATCACTTACTATAAATAATTTCCTAAATTATTTTTTTCAGGAAAACGAAATTCAGGTGTCATCCAAGAGTAGTCGCAAGCAGCATCAGAAGCGAGCATGCCCCATTGTCCTTGCAGAAAATCCGGCAGAGGCACTGGAAGATGATCCAATGCAGGATATTTCAGCAGTTGCTAAACCGAGACTTTGGCTCCTGGATTTACATGCCGCTGCATCGGCCAACCACGAAAGGGGAGTGGAAGATGGCTCATCCCCAAGCACGGGCAGCAAGCCTTATGTGCCACCTTTGGATTTCTCTATTCTCCATGAGCATGGCGATGGAAGTGGTGAGTATCAGAACTAAACACTGACCATGTCAACTGAAACTTTTTTGTACACATGCAAACACCGATGGATTTTCTAAATGCGTGTCACCTTTAATTGCTTCCAGATCCGATTCCCACTAATCAGCTCCGTGCTAGTTGGCCTTTCTCGCGTCGCCATCAACAGGATGGGGACGATGATGTGATGCTCTCGCCACGGACTTGTTCGCTCGACAAAAAGGTTGGATATGACAAGTAAGTATCACCATGCTTAACATCAGTGACCTATTTGTTGGAAATTCCCCACAAACATCTTTTATTTAGCTTCTTGATGGACCATAACGTGCCACCGTCACCGCCACTGGAGCAAGAAGTTGGTCGAAAGAGGTAGTTTGCTTAGTTTTGTACAATCGGAACAAAGAATTGCAGGCGTTAGACTAAAAAGTTGCGCTCTTGTTTAACAGTAGCTCCATGAAAGATGATGGCTGCGGCGACACAATGTTCAAGGTCCTCAACAAACGCATATCTGCTCTGAAGCGCAAAATCAAAAAGTTTGAAGATGCATTTGAAGACGAGTCTGGATATAGGGTAAGGTTTTTCTGGAATTTCAGTGTTTTCGGTAGTATTGCACATTGAGCTTGATTGTTTTAATTATTCAATTTAAAAATATTTGTTTTTTCCAACAGCCATCGCACGCTGAGAAAATGTGCCGCAGCGACATTAAGAAATACATGTCTGACCTAGTAAAGGCTCGCAAGGAATTAAAACGTTAGTTCTTGTAGCGATGTTAGAATTTAACTTCCCGAACATGTCAAAGTATTTGTAATGTAAAAGTAACAACACTGTATCACATTGAATTTTCCTAATCATTGCAGAGCTTAAAGAGGAAATGCGCATGGCGGCTATTGCAAACAGCTGTTTGCTGATAAGTCAGGGTGGCGGGGAAGCTAAATTTGCCTTCCAACGAGCATCAGGGAGTCACAGGCTATCTACGCTTCCATTTCCGACCATGGAGGATTCACTTGATGAAATGATGAAAAAGCTAAATGAAAAGCGGAACTTGGCTAGTCGACCAGAGGGACTGGAGGTTTGTGGCTTGACCATAGTTTATACCGAAGATTAACTGTTGCATTAGCACTATTACACTTTCATAATCGATAGCCATATGGGCTCAGCACCCGATCATTGTTAACGACAATCCAGATTATCCATCCAACTGTCTTAGGAACCTTCTGTCCTTGCTAACAAAAAATGCAAATACTTATGAAGGATAATGTTCCCTTCATCGACAAATTAAACATGACATAATCGGGTTTTTATAGGAAATGAACCGGGAACAGATTCTGGAAGAGAAATTGGCCATTCAAAAGTCTTTGTTGCATTTCGAAAATCTTCATGGGCATCCGGTGAGTTGAAACTTTTTTAAGCAAACTACCTTTGCATTTTTATGGCTGTGGTTGACAGTTAAAAAGCCTCCCTGAATTATTTCCTTTGATTATGCATATCGTTGTGATTGAGAGGTATTTTCCCTCATCTATTTTTCTTTGTACACAGAGCACAAAAGTTGAAAAGGAACTCATGAAACCCATTTATGAACGATACAGAGTTGTGAAGCGATTGGCAGCAAAAGCGAGCTCGGTGAGTAGGTGGGAATATTCTAGTGTTGTAAATAAAATAGTGGCAATATGGCATTACAATGATTTTATTGAACTTGCATACAGCCGTTAAATGTAATCGCCAGCGAACCTCTAAATTTTTTTCCAAGTGCGTGGAAGCTGTTTAAATGCTGTCAGGGACGTTGTTACTGTGGATCACATCCGCCACCACTAATTCCTGTCAGCCATCCCCTCCCCTTATACATCCACTAACATTACATAATGTAACTCGAGGCGATTTCCATATCCCTCCTTCGTCCCCTCCACCATTTCCCTCCCTGACACAACATCCCATGTCCACCCATGCCCACAACATCAATATGTTAACATGGAACATTGCTGCAAACTTCTTGACATTATACCAACTCCACCGACTACTGGAGACATTAACTAAAGACGAGTAAAACCTACCCCGGCTGTCCTTCACATTCCCAAAGACGGGGGGGAACTACACTTGACACAACTTAACACATCTCCTCCCCGACGTGCGCAAGCTAGCCCTGGACAGATACCTAAATGTCTTGAAAATCACATCCCTAACCACCCCCATAACTCCATAATAGTTCCTTCTCCAGACCTCACAACCAAATTATAAAACAACTGGTGCAATAGGCAGAGTCCCATAGGGCCTTTAAATGACTATTGACATATTCATGGTGTGTCCTAATGCTCGGAACATTGATGGACTATCATGAAATCTTTATTGTGTACCAAACAATTGTATGAATGAGGGACAACTTTACGGGATAATTCACTCCACACGGGCTCAAACGCATGCATCACTCTTCCGGAAAGAGAATGTGCAATTATATCACAGTTTATAACCTCCCCGAACCAGACTTTGTTGCCACTAATAAATTTACAACCCTCATTGTCAGATGGATGTTTGAAGTTTTGCCATTTTCACAGTTTCTAACAAAGTTCTTCCAATTAGCCTAAAATGAAGGACTCTGGAATGGAACTTCAACCTATTATTGAGCACCAGACAATGGATTTCACTCAGGCTTCGCCAAAACACAACTGCCAAACTACCGATGCAAACGAACTGCACGTACCTGTGGACAAGGAAGATGCCACAAATGGAACTACTCCGGTGTCATCGTTGGATGATCCCGATATGGACAGCCTCACGTCGCCCTCCCACATAAAACCTGAAAGAAAGCTTGCCGACAGTTGCAGTTTACATGAACTCTCACAGTAAGTTTATGCAAATTTTCTAACTTTATCTGAAAAAAAAATCAAATGTTTGCATATAATTTGTCCTTTAGTGGAAAGTTTTTTTTGTACAAAATAAACCAGACCCTGCCAAAAATAAACTTAAGAAAAACTCAACTTTTGAAGTGAAACTGCAGAAAAACTGAAGTTATTTTACAGTTGAGAAAAAACGTCAAAATAACTTGAGTTAAACTTAAGTTTTTCTTTAGTGAAATCAATTTTGAAGTTAACTGAAGAAAAACTTAAGAAAAACTGCAAAAAAAATGTCAGAATAAAAAACTTAAATTCACTGTAGTTTTATTACAAGTTATTTTGAAGTTATTTTAAAGTTTTTTTTTAACTTAAAACAATTATGAGAGGGTGGGGATTAAATCTGTCATTTATAACAATCTTCGCTTATCCCTAATCCCCACTTCAATTTTAACAATTGCATGATTTGGAAAATGTTTTTCAGTTAAATAGTGCAAACTTTGTTGTTTATCAGAATACTGGAAAACGAACGCTATATGACAGGGCCCGATGCGTTTTTGACGGCCCTAATCAGCATTCAAGAAAAATCATCTTAAAGCCTTAAAAATTTAAGTTGGATTTTTGTAAACATAAATGTAATTTACTCAGTTATCCACATAAGATGTTGCTCTTGCTGTGCACGGTTGTTTTCGGTAAAAAATGATGATGTCAACAATTTGGAAAAATAAAAAATATAGGCTATGGATTCTAAACTAAAGTAATCTTTAACTACTCTTGCCGACTTTTTTGCAATGAAAAGTTGGCCACCCTACATAAATTGGCTTAGTGACACTTTGATGAGCTCCTTTAAAATCAAGAAATTTAAGTGATATAAGGCTATTTTTTTTGTACAAGATGTGTTAAAAACGCAATTTTTCAATGTTTGAAAATGTTTTATGTACCATGCAGAGTTGTTCTCCAAATATGATATTTGATGGACGATGATGATTCATATTTGTTCCAACTTTGTTTCTCTCATCCACAGTGACGAGTTAATCGAGCAGGAATGGAAAGTGCGCTGTGAAAAGAAGCGCCTGCGTCGCATCCTCAAGGAATTTGAGGAGGAATTTCAACGTCAAAATGGCCGCAAAGCTCAGCGTGAAGACCGCTCGCCAATGGACGCTGTATATTTGGAGTACAAGGTAGTTAAACTCATTCACTATTGCTTGTGTAGCATGTGGTCGTGCTTTAATCCAATCAGCTTTTGCATTTTTTCTCCGGGTTAACTGTTTTCACTTCTACTTGCATCAAGTTGCCGTTGCCAGGTAGCGCGTTGCAGTATCTCCACTAAGTACCCATATGAAAAAGTTTCTGCAGAATTCTGCAGAAATAATTGTGCAGAAAATCATGCGGAATTCTGCAGAGATTTGAGACCTTTTTATGCAGAGATATGAGATCTTTTTATGCAGAAATAATTTTGCAGAACATTCTCTGCAGAAAGCATTGTGCAAAACATACTCTGCAGAAAATGGTTTGCAGAAATATTTCTGCACAAAATGTTCTGCAGAAATATTTCTGCATACCCACACAAAAAAAAAACGGTTCACAGATGGAATCGAACCTAGAAACTTGCAAACACCAGGCTAATGCTTTTACCCACTCGGCCACCTGTACTGCTTGAAAGTGTAACATTATAAAAGGGAGTTTTTGGTATAGTGGAACCTATTCGTAAATGGAAAAGTTCGTAATTTGAATTAATTTTCCCCATTGCAATTAATGTAAATTAAAATAATGCGTTCTCTGTCCAAATTTTTTTTTTTTTTTTTTGCGAATTTTTTCTGCAGATTTCTGTGGTGTGCAAATATTTTCTGCATAATTTTTTCTGCAGAAGAAAAGTGTTATTATGCAGAAAAAATTATGCAGAAAAAGTTACTTATTTTCTGCAGAAGTTTTTCTGCAAAAAAAATTATGCAGAAAATTAGTAACTTTTTCTGCAGAAGTTTTTCTGCATAAAAGTGTGTTATTATGCAGAAAAACTTCTGCAGAAATAATTATGCAGAAAATAAGTAACTTTTTCTGCAGAATTTTTTCTGGGATAATTTTTTTCTGCAGAATTCTACATGGGTCCATAAATAATATCCATAAATAACCTCATTGCAATGTAATTGTAGGCGTTTATGCTCATGCATGAGTAAAGTGTGCACTTTTATGAATGTCATGGAAAATTCTCTTCAACGATCACTTCAAAATGATGTGATCGGGAAATTAAAGTTCAACGACTTTTTGAGGAACATCGACGGCTTCTCTCTTTACTAGTGAGAAGCCATTTTTTATTGAAGAAATCAGTAAGGTAGCATGAAAAGCTGGATTGACGGGTCGTGCCATATAGGCAAATTGCATGATTATTGTATATGTTGCATTCCTCAATCACGAAGCTTTTACTGTAGGTTTGTGAGCTGTCCCGCAAGCATTGTTTGTTCTTGCTGCTTAATTTCTAAACTGGGTCTGTCTTTGTCTTTATAGCAAGTAAAAGCAAAACTCAAACTCTTGGAAGCGCTACTTACCAAACATGAACACCATTATACCATTTAAGAGGCTCACCACTGATGGCCAGGCACATGCCATGGTAAAGGCGATAGCAGAGTTGACCACTGTTAGCAGTGTGAGTGACTGCACGGATAGTTCCAGTTGGAAATGTTAAATCGTTACGCGTTGGAAATCATGAACAGACAATTTCTGGATTTCTGCGTTGTTTTGACAACTCATGCAAAACACGCTGCCGTTCGAGGAATTGGCTTACTGGCATACGACAGTACGATTTTGTTCTTGCAGACCAGGAGGCAGCTGCCAAATTCTTTGAAAAAAGCATGCCATCGAAGATAAGATGCATGTTTTCACCGTTTTTTTTTTATTTTATGCCAAAGAAATGTTTAAATAGTCGAAGACTAACTTCCTTGGCGGTCGTTGTTCTTATTGCTGATCGAGGACCAGACGTGCACGAGTCCCAGCTATATGGTGCAGACCCATGCTCAAAATGGCAAGCATGTTGCAATGAACTACCACTGTGGGAGATAAAACTTGAAACGCCTGCTTGGATCGAACTGTGCGGTGAAACTTTGGTCGTTAACCACTTTATAAGTACACCAGAGAAGATACGAGACATCATCGATGGCTGGATTTGGTGATGTCTTCGAGTTAATTTTGTACCAGCAAATGGCGCCGTTGAATTGGGTATTTTTTTTTTATCTACCAATTGTGTGATGATGTAACATTCGTTTACCAACATTTAAAGGACAAGCAGAGGCACGCAACTAGCAATGTCGTTGCTCACGTCCCTTCGTTCAGAAAGCCGTGAAGACACCAAACCTTATGCCAGCGTACGTGTTTGCAGTCTTTCCGTCCGATGGTGGCAGCTAAGCGATATCGGCGTAATCCAGCATTTTAAAGACTGCCACAACATTTTTTTTTTAAATCTGGTCCACTGTTTGCTTTTAGCCACATCTGATCCAGGAATTGTTATAGAATCAAGCAACCGCTTTCATCGTTCTCGTTCCCGCACTGCCCTCCCAAGAAATCATCCTTGTCGGACAGTTTGTGAAGTCATTGATTATTTGACAATTTGTGAAGTCATTGATTGTTTGGCAATTTGTGAAGTCATTAATTGTTGGACGGCCTATAAGCGTGCAGCTTGGCAAGCATATCAAGGAAGGAGGACTTTACTGGTGTACATCGAGGACCATCGGAAACTACACCAGGTCGTCCTGCATACGACTCGGGCGGTATGTTACATCGTACACCGTTTAAAGGAAATATGCAGTTATAAGTTACTTTCTTGAGATCCTCAATGGAAATCGCCATTGTATCGATTGGCCTGTTTTAATGGCCGATTAAGTTTAATAGTGTGCGGTGCCCCATGCCACGGACGCTTGTTATTTCGTTTGGTGCTCACCGCTTCTTCAGTTTGCACCCTGTTCCTACTTGCGTCCATTCTGAAGTAACTGTCGGAAATTTAGTCTGCTAACCGCAAATATGACTTTGTTGTTTTGGAAAAAGGTCGTCACTGCTTGGTATCAGATTTCTGGAAATAATCACGGAGTTTTTTTTGTGTGCGTTTGTATTTCTTCGTGTGGTGCTATAAGTTGTCCACATCCGAGTTTTGCAATGCTTCGTACAAATGCCGTTGCACGGTGCTGCTCCGCCGGATTCCTCGGAACGCCCATGGCAACTATCCCGGAAGTCGACTTCTTACTTAAAGCACTACAACTCGCTTTCCGGCGCCGTGGGGACGGCAACCGAGTTCTGAAAATGCAAGGGTTTGTCGACCGGTTATCGCTGGACTGGTGACTGAAGTCGGCAACCCAAGACGGATTTGCGTACCGGATCTGCCGTGGGATCTTTTAATCTTGTTGCCCATATCCTCTAGTATCTTCACTGTGATATAACATATATTATGTAGATAAGAAAACAAAATGGCGTCTAGCATATAAATATATACATACACATAAATATATATAGATATATATATATATATATATACAGTATATATGGGGGCTTTGGGACGTGTACAAACCCACCGCCAAAGGGGAAAGGTTCCTGGGGAGGGGCTAGATTGTCGAGCATCCCGGTTTGATCCCTCTACTTGTTTCAAGAGTGTTATTTACTGCAAAGGTGTACCGATTCTTTATGGTTTATATACATATTTATAAATATATATATATACTTACGTCACCCCATACTTCGATCCCCAGGTTTCTTCGTACTTAGCGTCCAGTAACCACGGCTCTAGATCCTTAGATTTGATGGAGTGCTCGTTTCGTTTGTTCCCTCACCATGTACGAAAGGAGTGCGTTCGCATTTTTTCTATCTTGTATTTCATCACAAAGTCGCGGCGATCTCCAATGTTCTTTGGTGCTCCATCAGGTCCGCATTAGGCGACTGACAAGACCCTTGTCCATTCTTCTGTCCTTCTCGGAGAGTTTTTTTTCAGCTAACCCGTATCTTTGGGGGGATTCGGGGGAGCTTTTTTGTATTGCCGTGCCACGAGAATCTTGTTGTCGTGGCCTCCATTTCAACCAAGTATTACCATCATTATTATTATAATTATAATTATTATTCCGTTCTTTATACAACTGTATACCAAAGCTTTTTATGTGCGTTCTCACTTCTTGTTATCGAATGTACTGACGATAATTAAAAAAGGACTAGCTGCAGAAAAGACTAAAAACGTTGTCTTTGTCAGTTTTTGTTGTTGTAAATCTTAAGCTCTAACTGGTCAAACACTGTCTTCGCGCTGTCCTCGCATTTGATAAGGAGCTGGAATATATATGATATCACTGAGTATAAGGCTAAGTACAGGGTAGTAGCTCCAGGATTCAAACTCCAGGTGAAATGGTAATACTTAAGACACTTTTTTATTCAAGATAACTGTAATTTTTGTGATTTTTTGTTTACACAAACTTATCTTAATAGAAATTATCAGTTAGAGATGTGTAGGGTATGTTTGGTACCTTGGTGGCAAACTATAGGTTCTTTTTTTCAAATTTGTTTCTTTTCTAATAAAATCATTCACAACAACATATTTCCTTTTGAATCAATATAATATTTTCAATACAAATCCAATATAAAGCAAATAATTACATACATCATTCAGTTTATTGTATTAAATGTACATTACATTTTTCTTAAGGTAAGAATTAGCCACAATTTGTAAGGCTTTTGGAGCAATATTGTGTTAATTTATAGTTAATTCGAAATTTTTTAAGTACCAGTAGTAAGTTGACTTCACGTATTTAAAATTAAGAAAATTTAAAGATATTAGTATTTCTTATGTAATTATTAATTTTTTAATTTATTATTGTCTTTTTATATAAATTATATTTTTCCAAAATATTCGTTTTTAGGTTGATAATTCTTATAGTAATTAAATTTATTCCACTCGGAAATTAGTCCTTTTTTATTCTAACCAGAATATTTATCAAAATACATATCAGCTTTTCAGTTGATAGTTTTGTAATGTAAAATTATTCAGCTCTTAAATTATTATGTTTTTAGCTTTTAATGTAATATTCAGATATTTATTTTCAAAATTCATATCAGCTTTTCAGTTGATAGTTTTGTAATGCAAAATTGTTCAGCTCTTACATTATTATGTTTTTAGCTTTTAATGTAATATTCAGATATTTATTTTTTCGGTAAATGATCTTGTGAAATTCAAAATGTCTCGGCCATTTTTCTGTGCAGCTGTGGTATGCATCTGGGACTTAAGACGCAGCTCGGTCTCAAACTTAGGCGATACGGCTGGTACGGGGGTCAGTGGTACTGGTGTTCCGTACTAAGACATTAGTTTTTAGTCTTTGGAATGAACTTACTGGGGCTTTGAAGTATTTGCCATGGTGGGGCCTTTGGATACCATGGGCGCATCAAGCCTTAGAATCCTTCTCCCAGGCACTTCCTCATTTGGACACCAATTTTGCTTAAGGGCCAATGCCATGTGATGTATGTGGCTGCCAGTTGTAATGGCTTCCTTACAAATGTGAAGTACCCAATGGAAAACAATAGCATTCACTCAGTACCAAAAAGATTTTATTCTCAAAATAATTACACAACATGCAAAATTTGTGTGAAAGCTACAACCTCTTGAGCGTCTCACATTATTTTCAAGCAAGTCTTGATTAGTTAACATTACAGTAATTGAAGGTCCACTTGAAGGAGATAACAAAGTAAATAACTAAAGTTGTCCATTTTTGTGAAAAAAAATTGAATCGTTGGGAGAACATTTTTAGAATATAAATTTAAAAAAAAAAATTAAAAATCTTTATAAAACTAATTACAATGTTGTCTTTAATGTTTTTATTTTAAAAAATATCTAAATGTTAAAACTATAGAAATTTACTTTGCTGATCCCAATCAGAAGAGCATAAGATTGTGAAAGTTGTACCTGTAATCTTAAAATTGTAAAGCTTTGGAAACTTTACTAAAACTTTCAGCCAAATAGTCAGCTCCGATAAGCTCGAGCTTGATAATCTGACTCACGAGAGAGTAGTCACCTCAATTGGACATTTTGTGTGGTTAAAATTTTAATTTTCTGATTTATTTCTATAAAAAAAAAACAAAGCAATCACTTTTTATGATTATGTTTACATTATAATGAATCATAAGTTCAGTTCCTTATTTTGTTGCACTAAAATGACTTTTCCAAAACATTATTAAGATAAATATGCGAAACAAAAATGGTTGGATAGGAAATGTTAATTTTCACAGGATTCAACATGGACAGGGCCGTTCAATTTTTATTATCTCTACATAAAAGCAACATAAGAGCATTATAATAAATACAAATTTCTTTAAGCCCCTAATGGTTTCCATAATGATTGCCACTTGGATATATATTTAGGCATCCCCACCTGATTCCATTAAGAAAATTAATTTTGTACTTGAAAAATGCAGATCAAAGTGAAAAAATGGGATATGTTGATGACAGTTCAACAAATATCAGATAACTTGCAAACCTGTTTATCCTGTACAGGTGGACTGTTCCAGGACATGACGGAATCAAGTTCCGACTCCTGAACAGAGAACAACCTCTCATGTCAAACATACTCGACTCCTTTCATGGGTTCATACACCAACAGTAGTTGCTGAACCGGAATAAGGCATATTTTAAAATATTTTGGCCCATTTGTCTACCTGGGTCAGTATGCAACAAATGCTGTTGAAGGTGATGTTTTGTATTTATACGTATTTGCAATTACTCGTACTGTCCTTTCTGCACTTTTTGTTGGTGGTTTGATTTGTGGTTCTGAACGTTTGGAACACGTTCAAAACGACTACCAAAGAGCCCTTTGCATATATCTTATACATTTTGCATGCTGTCTTAGTTTTACATACCTAGGGTACTAGACAGGTGTGGTGAAGTACAGGCAGTCGTCGACTTGCGAAATCGATTGGTTCCAATTAATCGACTGGTCATAAGTTGGGAGATTCTTTAAATTTGTATAAAGTACATGAGTAAGATTATATGGCACATGTATGGGGCCTAATAGAAATTGGTCTTTTGTGCACATATTCATTAGAACCAGTATGTAATTTTTCAGATATGTGAAAACAGGCTGGGGCCTATGTCTGCATGGGCCTTTCAAATATCTTTAAAACTTCAGGCACTAGGTAAAATGTGCATTCAAGTCATGTGATTGGTTGGTGAACAACATTAACGAAGTTACCCTGATCTGGTTGTGCTTCTCCAGGGTTCCCCCACAAATAAAATATTCAACTTCCCTGACTTTTCCAGGTTTTAAAAAAAATTTTCCCTGACCAACTCAGACTGGGGAAAAATTGCATTTTTTCCAGATGCAATTTTGCAGCAGAAAATTTGCATTTTTACCACAGAAAAATCAGTTTTTTACTGCAGGAAAATCGGATTTTTA
>JAQGBW010004147.1:0-14431 GCA_034698625.1 Julus scanicus | reverse complement strand
TGGGAAAACGCGACGTCGGTCAGACGCATTTTACGACGTCTTTACGACGTCTTCACGTCGGTTTGTGCTACGTGGGTGGTGATGCCAGTCGAAGACGCCGTTAAAAAAATACGTCCCAAAATGGACATGGGGTCAGTTTCAATTTTTTTATTTCATTTTGGGAACTCTTTTTGAAACGGCTCCAACCTAAATAACTTCTCCAGATTGCATTGCCAGTTCTAGTGTGAAGGAACCTAATGAAGTTTTATACAGTGATGACCACCACCCCCAACCTCCATGACGCAGTGCTCCCCCTCCCCCAACTATGTATATGAAAATTTTTTAGGGGGTTCTGTATAGCGGGGGGGAACTACGATACAGAACCCCTTCCCCCTTTGAAATAAATTATGAATGAAAAAGGGCGTGAACTCCCTGATTTCAATTTGTTACCAAAATGAAATTCATGTGTTCCCCCTCGACAATAATGTCCAAACCCCCACCCTCTAAAATTTCAATGACCCTCTGTTCCACAATTCCCATTTGCCTGTGTTTTTCCCTGTCTTTTCACTTTCATTCGTTATCCTTTCATGACCTGGTTTCTCATCTCTACCCATTCCCTCTTTTTCCTTTTTCACCCATAAAATTTCCTTCCCTTATTCCTCTATCACGTGTGTAACTTAATCCCCCACTTTAGAATCGTTCTTCTTTTCCATTCCTCCTTTCTCAATTTCCCATCCTCATTTCCTGCCTTTAATAATATTTCACTACTATCCTCCCCTTCAATATTTCTTTAGTTCTATGTAATCATGCTGCACTCACTCTTTCCATATTTCCACATTTCATTACATATTCTCTCAACAAATGGCTACCTCCTCCTTAAATTTATTTTACTCAATACATACACTAATTAAGATAATGGTTCTCACAGTAATCACACCAATGATACGTACTTTGTCATTTTACATTAAATAATTAACATTAGCCTAAAATAGGAAATGAGTTTAAGTAGATGCCAAGATGTCCTGAAACCAAAGGACACCCCGATTTCCAGTTTTAACGATCCAGGTGGTGGTGAAGTGAAAAAAGCCAGAGAACCCTGTTGGTCTTGCACTGATGATTGACTTTATACCAATTTCTGATTTTTATTGGTTGGTGTCATTTTTATCAATTGAGAAGATTGTAATTTTTCAGTTTTTGGATTTTACAGATAAGTGAAAAGGGAAATGGACACCAGAATAATTGTACTTGAACTTTTAAAACCTCAGTAAAGTCGAGAATTATGCCTAACTTTTGTTAAACACCAATTATGCTAGAATTTCCCTAGGAGGTCAAGAAATTTCCTTTAATAAATTTCCGCTTGAAAATTTACAGGATGTGCCTTTGTACGAGTATGTTCCAACACATTTTCTGGACACCCTACTTTTCAAAAAAGAATTAAGGACGTCTATGAGGGGGAGGGGGGTCTCTGCTAAAATGGACATTGGGTAGGGTGTCTGTGCTACAATGGACACCATGTGGACAGGAGGTAGGAGGATCTGTGCTAAAATAGACACCAGGGGGAGGGGTCTGTGCTAAAATGGACATTGGGTAGGAGAGTCTGTGCTAAAATGTACTTTGGGTAGGAGAGTCTGTGCTAAAATGGACACCAGGGAGAGGGGTCTGTGCTAAAATGGACATTGGGTAGGAGAGTCTGTGTTAAAATGGACATTGTGTAGGGGGTCCGTGCTAGCTAAAATGGACACCATGTGGTCAGGGGGAAGGGAATGTCAATTTTTGAAAGAATTTTGAGGACATCCTATTTGAATGGCTTCTTTTGGGAATAAGTCAGTCATATCTTAATTTCCATCCTTACACTTTTGTTGCCATTCTTTTTTTTTCCTTTTCTTTCTTTGCCTTCCCTGAAGGTATGTGAGTAGGATTAGGTTACCTTCCCCTTCCAATTATCCTGTCCTCACTTCATTAAATACCAGCTCCCCCAGTTTTCACCCTCTTGCTATTTTAAGAACTAATCCCTTTTATTTCTTCCCTTCCTAACCCTTTCCCTTTCACTTTTCTTCTGCCTATGTACACAACATCCTGCATTTCCTTTTATTTGCATTTTTCATCTTCCTTCTCTTTCTCAATCCCTTGCCGCCTTTTTTTCTCCCTACACTCCTTGTCAACCCTTTCCTTCCCTCCTTATCTATTCTCACTTACTCCCTTTCCATCAACACACCAGCTTATTTGACCCCTTTCTCCCTCCGTCAAGAACTCAAAATGGTTATTGGGGGCAAGTTGGGATGAGAGGAACAGACAATTGGAAATTTTGAGTTTAATTTCAGAGTAATGGCACGTGATGCGCCGATTTGCAACGCTATATTTATGCAGGGAATAGGCTTTGAAGTAAAATCAGGGCGAATGCATCGTGCTTTGCAAAGTGAGGACAAAAGGACTGTAAGAAAACTGCAACACTTCAAAGAGGATAAATTTCCGATCCAATTACTCATGAGAAAAGGCATAAAGACCACAGCGTTTTGGCAAACAAGAACCCCCATCCTCCTCCTCCTCCTCTCCAAATGCACAAAACAATATTAAAAGTTTATGGCGCGACTAAGGATGTGCTGGATTTGTCATCCATCCCTTGCCTTACATGTAGATGCTTCTTCGAGTGGCTGTGTCATGATTAAAATAATAAATTTTGAAGAGAAAAATAAACAATCGAATCTGCCTAGGCATAAAACAAAGGCGCATTTGGATAAGCACCTCATACTTCTTCCAAAATCCGAGGTGCTCGTCTCTGATTCGAAACAAAGATAATTTTTTTTAATACAGAATTTTAAATTTTCTTTTTCTGAAACATCCATTTTGCCCTAAACAGATATTCCAGCATTCTTTCAATGTCGATCCGTATAAGTCTTTGCACATTTGGTAACATCGTTTGATGCATTGCGCTATGACTAAAACTTTCTTTCTGAACGATCCTCATCGACCAACTTTATGCCCCAATAGAAATGTCTCAAAATCCGGAGTCAAAAATGTGGGCAATGAAACAATTGCCAAGAAGACGCCAACCTCTATTCCTGCACCTCCCTGTTCATTTCCCGCACAAATTTTCTGGACACCCTACTTTTCAAAAAAGAATTAAGGACGTCTATGAGGGGGGAGTGGGGTCTGTGCTAAAATGGACACCATGTGGACAGGAGGTAGGAGGATCTGTGCTAAAATGGACACCAGGGGGAGGATGTCTGTGCAAAAATGGATACCATGTGGTCAGGGGGTTGAGGAGGTGCTAAAATTTTCTGGACACCCTACTTTTCAAAATAGAATTAAGGACATCTATGAGAGGGGAGGGGCCTGTGCCGAAATGGACTTTGGGTAGCGTGTCTGTGCTACAATGGACATCATGTGGACAGGAGGTAGGAGGATCTGTGCTAAAATGGACACCGGGACCAGTTTGCCCTCAAGACAAGGACGCACCAGGAATTATCCTGGTGTACCTTAGGACCTGTCCATCCCTGCTCGAAATGATGAAAGTGTCCAAATCTTGGTTTATGGAGATCAGTTCTTATCATTCAGATATGTTAGCAAGTTAGTAACACAAGACCTGAGACTCTTCTTCACGTACATTCTTAGCGGCATCGTGAGAACGGGGCTTTATTGGTGGTGGGACAAGTACCAGAAGGGCGCCAACTTCTTCTTCAGAGGCAATCTGAGAAACCTCAAAGACCCTCAAAGGTCCAAAGCTGACATATTTTACAGCATCGCTATCGTCACATATTTTTCTTCTTCCAGTCAGGACTTCTCGTTGCGTAGTTCTATATACGTATTTGTGGAATCATGTAAAATTTGAACAATATTTTATTTATTCAGAATTGAAGAGTTCTATTGGAATTTCATGTGGGACTTGAACCATCCTGCAAAGCACATAATGGTAGACTGTGTACTTAGGCGCCAGGGGTCTCATGGGATCAAGAGATTTATCTTCTGATATGTGTGTCGCCTCATGAAAGCAATGGCATATTTCTGCAACACGTGGGAATGAGCCTTCATCACCTACCTGGAAATTTTGCCTATGTGAGGGACTTCCACAATCTTTCGTGAAACAATCTACACGGGACCTCAATTTATATTCATCTGAAAGAGCCGCCACTTAGGGAATTCCTCCCATATTGCTCAACACCAAGTGCGCATGCCCGTCCGCCGAATTTCTCGGCTAGCAGACGGAATTCAGCGTAGTGTGGATATGCATCTCCACCAAGACGTACATGTTCGTATATAGTACAAGTATTTACACACATATGCAAAAAAGTTTCCCCTACGGGTTTGTTTCAGCCGCCATTTTGTAAATATATGTAAATATCAAAATTGTACAGCTATTAAAGACTTAACTATCCCGGGATGTACTTTAACAAAAATTGAGTTCGTCGACGATGATGTCACGCCTATCGGGACGCAGTTGCAGACGCGATCGATGCAAATCGCGCACGACTGAATGCCAGTTAAACGTCGATGCAAAAGTCATTGTGTGCCATGTCCCCAGACAAATTCCGCGGAATCCGTCGAGGAATTGTGGCTTTTTATCATCCGTGCCCTCAACGACTGTTTGCATTGCAAAGCAGACTATCCTTAATGCATCGCCAAATATGTCGCCTTTATTTACAGATTCAATTCTCCAAAAAAAAAGTCGCTTTTTGCGTTTGAGGCCATCTCGGAATTTAGTGTTCTATCGACCACATATTGGTGGAGTTCAAGAAAACAAGCAAAAATTTGCTTCTCTGTGGGCCAAGTACTTAAGGCTTGCACTTGTTTTCAGCGTTAAAGTTGTCAGGACCATGAAACATATATAAACTTATCATAAACATGGTCTGTATATTGCTGACAGAATTTGTGTGGATACAGTCGAACCCACTTAATTGCACAGACCGTATGGTTAGTTGCACATATTATCCATGCCCTGAACATTTGCCCTATGTTTTGTACATGATGTGAAACCGGACAATTGCACAAACCAGATAAATGCACAGATTTTGCAAGCCCCATGTGCAACTTTTGTATGGAATTATGACCGGATATTTGCACATTGAGATGGCTTACCCATATTATGGTCGGTTGCACAATTCCAGAAAAATATTTCAGTTTATTTCAAAAAATGTGACTGGTTTAACTGATGTTGATGTCTCCAGTGTTTACTGACTAAAAATGTTGACTATTTTTACCAATGTGATGTCTTCAAGTTATGTTTAGTGACAATAAATGTTTACCATAGCTAATCTAGCCATTTGAAGGATTTTAGCAAAAAACTGAGCCAGGATTACAAAATACGGATAAATTGTATAAACCGATTAATTGCACATTTTCGGCTTGTCGGGTCGCTGTGCAATTATGAGGGTTCGAGTATATATCATGTCATCCTCGAATATATGGCAAATATTATGCAATATACATATTCACAAATATGATCATGAATTGCACCTTAATATTGAATTTAGTATGTGTCCACATTTGGCATTTCCCATAAGTATTTGTATATGTGCCCATGCCATTTCCCTTATGAATATCTATCTACATATTTTTTTTCCACTGGGTTATCCACATGTATATACACTGAATATCATATGGGCCTTTCTAACACTTTGTCAGACAATTCCATTGGAATAATTTGGAATTGAGCCCATCATGTCTGTTGATCTTGCCCGATAGTCAACCTCAGGGGAAGAAAATTAATGGGCTGACATTTTTAATTATTCTTCGTGATTGCCATCCTCTCAACGTTTTCGAACAATGGAACTCATCTGTTCAAATGGTCCCCGTATTCGTTTAGCTTTAGCTTTCGTAATTGCAATCAACTTCCTTAAGTTCCGCTTAGGGATTATGTTTACTTAGTGTGGCACTAAATTAACCTTGTTCAGTTTTAGCACCATCTAGTGGCGTATGGGCCTCTAGTTAGTTTGGAAATGTCATATGTTACTGGTATTAAGTATAAAAAGTAAACATTTTATCACAAAAACATTGTATTATTATTGAAATTACAGATCCTTGAAGAACCCCTGGTGAGTCCTGTGTCGGGTTTATTTTAAAAATAAGAATTTGGCTAAGAAAACATCATCTTGGTTTACTTACTTAACACCTAAGAAATATGGTCAATTTAAAAAAAAAAATTAAAATCAAGGATAATGCAAAATGATGCTAAGAGCGTTCCATGACTTACAATACACAAATATTCATTTATAGGGGGTGTACTAGTACTACATATTAAAGTGGAAATTTGTGTGCAGTATTAACATTATATTTCGTGTAATCCCCCCTCTCCCTCGTACTTTGAAGGGTCAGTAATTGTAAAAAGAGAGAAAGCATTAAAATGGTAAATACGGTATTTGTCATATACAGCAAAGGTGCCCACAGGGAGTATTTTTAAGTGTTTTGAGGGGAATGGGGGATAATCTTGCAAGAAAAGTATTTCCCACCTTCATTGGCCGTAAACCGAAGGAGGGGGGCTTAGTCGCACTTGGGGGATGGAGATTGAAAACAAGTTCTCATTCCCCCCTCCTCCGTAGTCCGTACACGGAAAGGGAGTGGGGGTAGTCGTAGTTAAGGAGTGGTTAGTCGGAGTTGGGGAGAGGTTAGTCGGAGTTGAGGGTGGTAGTCGGTGTTGAGGGGGGTAGTCGGAGTTAAGGGGGCTAGTTAGAGTTGAGGGGGGTAGTCTGAGTTGAGGGGGGCAGTCTGAGTTGAGGGGGTAGTCGGAGTTGAGAGGGTAGTCAGAGTTGAGGGGGTAGTCAGAGTTGAGGCGTAGTCTGAGTTTAGGGAAGAGTCGAAGTTTGGGTAGTCGGATTTAAGTGGGTAGTGTGGGTTTGGGGTTAGTCGGAGTTGAGGTGGCAATAATTGTAGTTGAGTGGGTAGTCGGAGTTGAGGACGTTATCTTTGGGGAGGTATTGCGTCATGGAGATTCAGGGGCTCCACTGAATACAATATGGTTGCATATAATCTAACCACCCCGCATTCTTGAAAGGTCATCCGATCCGTCGGTGGCGCCACCGTCGCGGGCCGGAGCGGAAGTGGCGTCGCTCCCCTTTAAGACAGCGCCCCTGAGGCCGTCCTGTGCCTTTGAATGGGATGCGAAAGGGCTTCGCTTATCTGCACCAACGATCTGCCAGTTATCTTTATTGATGCACCTCCAAGGTGTGTACTTATCGGAACAGTCGAGGAAATTCTCCGGGGCGCCGTTGCATTTGAACCGCGTTGCATTTTTTATCGCGGCGCTGCAATTCCGGGGCGGGTGGGGGGCATCGGAAATACTGGTAGAAGGGGGATAAAGGGGTAATGGGCCAATGGGGGATTTTGCAACTGAAAGCGTAAACGGAGATGGCGAATCTCGACGTTTGTACCAACGCAAATACGTTTCTAAACTCTCGGCGCCATCGGCGTGGTGATGCCGCGGACAGGTCAAGATGATGGCGTCCTGGGCGCGCCTCCCCAGGGCCGGCCTTAGGCTCATCGGACAAAACAGAACTCGCTTTGAGGACCCTTGCGTGGCAAGAGGAAAGTTTTTGATATAACATCGAGCAAGGGCGGATCCAGCACAAAAGTCGTGGAGGTCGGATAAGGAAATCAATGAATTGCTTCAACGTTTACAAGTACTTTTTCTGTTTGCAAAAACAATGAAAGTATTAGTAGTTGTAGCCTAGTTTTTCAAAAATAAACCACCTAGAACTTCTCAATTTCCATAAAAATGTATCTGAAAGAAATACAAATCAAAAAGATTTTACAATTTGTTTCTAATGCAGATGTTTTTTAAAAATAAATTCTTTGGCGAACTAATCCTCGTCTAAAAATTTATGATTTTTTTAGTTTTGTGTAATAAAATTCTTAAAATAATACCCACTGCGTGCTATTTTCTAACAACAATTCCAAAAAAAAATATAAAAACCTTGTGTTCCACCCTGTATGCCATATATGGCATACAGGGTGGAACACAAGTCACTATCTCTCTTAAGTGATCACGGACCCAAGAATACCTTAATTAACCAGTTAAATTGTGAAATTCACGAATTACAGTGCAGCTTATAGGTGTATTGTGGTGATGGATTTATAATATGTACATCAACTGCCAAAATAAAAAGGTTGCTACCTTTAATTATATTTTGAAATAAACAATCCTTTTTTAAACATCACTTCTGGGTAACCCTGTACAATGCATGGAATTGATGGCCATATCAGCAAGTGGACACATACGGACATGGTGTATTCAAATGCGAATATTTGATATCATTTCTGATCATATTTGATCCATCCCTTATATCTAAATGGTAACAGGTAAGTCCCCCTGTCTTGGTAGGAATCGGTTACTTAATAATTCAACATCACACACATTCACACAAAAAGCTATAAATCATTCCCCACAAACACACCAGAACAAAACATCCCAAAGGTATCATAACTTGATGGGCTGAGATCTATTATAACTTATGTATGTGTATATATATGCGATATTTCTCGATATATATACCATCAGATATACAGTGTGACAAAATAGTCTGTCCTCTCCCAAATTTGTTTAACCAGGTCAAAATTGAAAATTGGGATAAGGGAACATATAGGAACCATGAGGTGCGCAATTGAATGGTTCAAAACAATTGGGACTTTGACCATGTTTTCAAGATTATTCAAACAGGAAGTACTTGAAGGATGCAAAATAGACATATGGTTTGATTTTTACAGTTGTAGAGGATGACGATATCAGTCTAAAAATGCTTTAGTATTTAGTATTTAAATGTTCTTCTGTGAATTTATTTCAAGTTTCTTGTGATGGACCTATAGGACCCAAAGGCCCTTTAAATTTGTAATCAATGCTTCGAAGCTGCCCTGTTGAAAAAAACAATAAAGATTTCTATTGTTTTTTATTGTTATTTTGAACGTTGTTTTCTATTGGTATCAATAGAAAATTTCAATTGGTTTTATTGGTTTCAATTGTTTTCTATAGTTTCCTAATGTTTTCTATTGTTCAGTCAATACAGCTAAACCATAGAAGTCAATACATGAACCATAGAAAACAATAGAAATCTCTATTGGTTTCTATTGTTTTTTTAACCCGGGTGTACAGGAGTGCATCAACATCCATCACAAGAAACCTGAAATAAATTCACAGAAGGACATTGTTATACTAAATTAAGCAATTTTTAGACTGATACAGTCTTCCTCTACAACTTTCATGTGTACTTTTACTGTATTAAGTACTTTCTGTGTATTGGACCACTATTCTTGAACACTGCGGTTGGACCACCCACTTGGCCACTTCCTATAGCTCCCAGGGACTCATTACGATGGCGATACAATCTGCCGGTAGGGGGCAGAAAATACCACCCACCATTGCTCTAGACGGGAATTCCCTTCTCCATCATTGACATTAAGGCCATCGAGGTACTCTCCAACAACGAAGCGAAATTAAATCGAGGTTTAAATTGTCCCTTGAAATAAACTGGTGCCTTAAAATGGATTTTGATTTTATCTGCATCCTATTGGGAAATGAACAGGATTACGGCAAAAGGGCGTAACAGTCACTGCGACTGAAGCTCCTCTTAGCGGAATGATGACTGAACATGAAACAAAACAATCAAAATATTGTTTGAAATGTTGCTTGAAAACATGAATTGGACTGCACGGGTTTAGGGTTGTAGAACCTATACAGTCCTAGAAGAACAGGTTTTCATCATCGGTGCAACTAAATGGTTTGTTTTAGATTGTTTGACCTTGGTTTTTAGAAGTCTTAAGGGTGTACGCATGAGTCTACTTTCGAACTACACGAAAAAGCGTCCCTGCAAAGTTTGGATGTTAGCAGTGTTTGCCCATTTTTGGGACAACTAAAAAAATGTCCGCAAACAAAATATAAAAATGTTATTTTTTTTTTTTTTTTTTTGGGATTTCTGAAAATCTTTTTAACTAATTATGAGCAGAAATTGACCAGTTCGAATATGTCATCATATGTCATTGTTTTGGCGTTTTAAATGGAAAATGACGTCCTCTTTCATAATCTGCAATAGAAAACAAATTTCTAAAGTGATTTTTTTCAGAACCTGAATTTGTTTCTAAATTTGTTTTCTAAGGACTTCAGCAAAAATAGTGTTTTTGTGGGGTTTTTTCAAGTATTTTTTTAAACATGAATTTCTTACTGTAGGTTGTGAAAAAGTAGATCTTTTGGCGTCTAAAAAACAAAACGCTGTGAAAATTAACCTGGAATTAACGGAAATATAGTGGGTTAAAAATTTGGTTGATTTGTGGCACCATCTAGTAGCGGAAATATACATTTTGCTATAAAAATTGCGTATTTCATGACAGATTCTAAAAGTCGACGTCACTTACATCAAGTAAGTGAAAAACTTTTCCGTAATATTCTTTAATATTTATTTTATAGTTTAAAAAAAAATGTTAAAATTTATAGGCTTAAAGGAAATGCAAATTGGATGTATTGTTAAAGAAATAGCCTAAAAAAGGCACCTCATTCCGCGCCGTCTTGTATAGATATTATTTCATTTTAAAATACCATTCTTTGGTTTATGTTTTAATTAAAGTTTATGTAGTTGCCAATACAATGTGTGTTTTGGTTAGTATAGTGTATTTGTGATATTAAAGTGTTTTTGACAATTACAACTCGTAAATGGACAATTTTTAATTACCTAAAATTGTTTAGGGAATTAACCGACTGTCATGAGCACTATACTCTCCTATACTTTTCTTGTAAATCAGTTACCTTTACCATACATGTGCTTAGTAAAATGTGCAAAACCATATCATGAAATTTGAAGCCGTATATCTGGTGGGGAGGGGGATATTGGTGACAGATCCCCTTCCCGAAATCCAAAAGTCTTACAAATTTCAACCCCAATCATTAAAATATAAAGGGATTACACTTTTTTCATTTAAAGTGTTGTTTTCGTGCTCTAGAAATTGCCTTTTTTAGCATTAAAAGCGCGATTTTTCTAAAATAAAAACGAAATTTTTCAAAGGTAAAAGCTATTCATGGGTGTAATAAGTAGTGAGCTTGTGTGTGATAGAAATATACTGTTTATTTTTCGCTAAAGTAGTCGTCATTGCAAACGTGCATACACGTATTTTGATAACACAAGTTCGGCGAACATTCGCCGCGCGACCTCGAGTCGGCAAGCATTGCTCGGAGAAATATTCTGCGACGTGTCAAGCTGGCATAAAAATGCAAATTTATTTATCGTATTGCATTTTGGGTGCATGTACAGTGATGCACCCGGCCATGTAATTATTTTTTCATTATTTTTATGTTAAAATAAGATTTTCTCGTTTAATTAATTAATATTACATTTTACAATACATTATTTATTACAGTAATTCTTGTCTATAAATATGTAAATATTTTTTTTTTCGTTTTTGATATTTTTCAGCATTATGTGACAGGCAACACTGATCTCATCTATCAAGAAGACAATGGCGTCATCGAGATTATGCACCGTGGTTTATCGTCCTTCTAAATATTGCCGATAATATAATGTAGGAGTTCTGCTGAACGATTTCTGTCACGAAAAGTAAAATCCGGAACCCATCCAGATAAAAAGAATGCTACTTGTGAAACTGTAAGTGTACTGCTTCAATATACATTTGAGACTTGAAATCATAATTTTAATGGCGACGTTCTCGTGGTGATTGTGTTGGCTCAATTTTGCTGCAATAGTTATACATTATAACCTGTCTAAATGCATATTAAAGATGTACCGGTCCCGACTTGGGGCCCATGTAAAAATGAATAATTTTAATTAGCCCAAATGATTTTCTAAGTGAATGTCTACAATGGAACTGCGAAATATATCAAATGTATATGGTCCAAAAATCTCGGAAAATTGGTGAAATTTATTGGATTTCGGGGGGGGGAGGAAAATATCCCCAATATCTCCCCCATATATACTACCTTATTCTCTTGCCACTGTATAAATTCCTTGAGTGCACTTGGAGGATTTTTTTTTGTTCTGTCCCAGGGATATAGAATGTACGAACAGAATCTGTTGTTGAACTTTTAGACGCAATTTCATTATTTAGGCCTACACAATTATACCCAATGCAACAGGCAGGGATATGTAACAATTACTGTGCTTTTTCATGCACTAAAATGGTGACCGATAGCTAGTGACTCATCTAGGATTGAAAAAAGGGCAAAGAGTATGCATTTAGACAGGGGTTATAGTGACTCATCTAGGATTGCCAAAAAAGGCAAAGAGTATCCCAAGAGTATGCATTTAGACAGGGACTACTGCATAGACTATTTTCAGACGGTTATGTTTTTTTTATAATTTTGAAATAATCCCGTTTGGTTTTTTTCTGGTTTGCCAAGAATTTGAAAGTCCAGACTTTCACAATATACGTCGGCACAACAGTATTAGGCACTCCTTCCTTGGGCGATCCTCGTGGGGATCCAGGAAGGGGTATCGTCATGGTTAGAGGATCCCTGGTCAAAACCCTCAATTGTTGAGACGGTACCCGAAGGGTGTTCAGGGCAGCCTATAATGTGAAATCGCAAGTATGGTTACAGTGGGATTGGCCCGGGGGTGAGTTTGTAGGCCTTAGTGGGACGGAGGGATGATCCGTTTAATAAGGATTGAAACTGGAGCGGAGGCCGCAATTAATAAAAAGGCAAGTTGGTTCCCTTCTTGAGATGATGAGCAGGCGCTCTTTGATGAGGTACCTAGAAAAAGGTACCTTACCAGATTGGGGAATGGAGGCAAAGTTAGCTATAACAGTTTTTTAGTTGAAATAAAATAGTTTGATTTTATTCAAAATGCATTTGTGGAATCTGTACAGTTAGTGAGGTTTGCAGTGATTGGATGCTAAGAACAGACTGAGGAGCCTATAGGAAAATGCTCCTCTATTTATACTAGTTTTAACGGAAGTAAGGATGGTTTCGGAACATTTTACAGTGTAAATTAGATTTTTTCCATGCATCCATGCTAAAAGGTCTATCTACCACCGAGTTCGATTATTGCTGTCCTAATGTTGGATAAAGTAAGTAACCCTCTTTGGTTTTATCTTTGCAGAAGTTCTTTTGTTGGGGACATCTGAGAATCCATGAAGAACGTCCTTCAGCAGTGATTCCAGGGATTATCGTCCAGATGTGAGATATGCTAATGTTGTCATCGTTGTAGTTGCTGCTGTTAAGTATTACCACAACGTAAAAAAAGTCACTGTTGCAATGTAAACAGATCGAGTAATGATTAGCATAAAATTAAGATTAATATATTGCTTAAGACAGATAAAAAGTTGTTTTCCTATAAAGTAAAATGGTTTTGTTAGGAGCCTCTTTGTAATTATATTTTGTCCTAGTTTGTAAAATTATCAAATAATTTTCCCCAAAACAAGAACACAGAATCTTTATAGTAATAATCCTTGTACAGTTTTTCACTCTAGAGAAGCACACCTTTTATTTGTAAGTCAATAATAATAATACAGAGAAATTGAGTGTTCTGTGCAATGTATAAAAATCCCTTATAAACTATTAGTTAGCATATCTGTTATAGTGTATTTGGTTTTCTTAGCTAGCATAATTATGACTAAGTCCTACTCAAATGTTGTGGTACAATCTACCATATCCATGTTCTTTGTTATCTAAATGTGTCTATTGAATTGTATATTTATTGTGTAATACTATCTTGTACTTGTGTTCAATAAAGTTTAAGAAACGTTTATTTGGTGGGTGTGATTGTAAAAAATCGCCTATCTCAAAATTTAAAGGCTTAAAAAAACTGCAGATTGGTGTGGTTAAAGAGATAGCCTAAAAAACGCGAATTCTTCTAGTTCACATTTCTACCACTTAAGCGCTGCAACCATGACCCCAAATTCCAATCATTCCACAGATTTTTTTTCCCTCCAAAAAACTCAATGTTTTCCACATAATAATACATAGTCATTTTCATAGTAAATTCAAAATTTTATTATTCAGACATGTAACAAATTAAACACACTGTAAATAGAAAATTGCTAATTAACAGAAGGTAATCCGGGCGAGGTCATCGATTTGAGGCTATAGATGGTCAAGTTCGGGCTGTATAACCTGCAAATAAAAAACAAAAAGATATCAGCATACATGTTCGTGAAAGAAAAAACAAACAGAAAATTCCTTAGTGACATTTTTACACATTTTCTGACCTCGAAGGGAAATTTCAGCAAGAAATTGGCGTTTAACACAAAGATATGCAGGATTCCAGACTTTCCCGAGGTTTTAAAAATGAAAGTACATTTGGGACTTGGGGAAACATTTCTTCTGTATCCATTTCCCTTTTCATTCACCATCATTACCTAATACAAAAGAAGAAAAAAACATCATTAGTGAACGTCCATTACGGTTTCCCCCCTTGTCCACATGCCAGCTACATCTTCAACATGCACAGTAAAGCCTGATTCACACTAAGCTAGTAATTTAGTCAAGTGACACGTGATCAACTAATTACTTACCACTTTACTAGCT
>JAQGBW010004146.1:0-14437 GCA_034698625.1 Julus scanicus | reverse complement strand
GTGTTGATGATCTTTTTGATTCCAAAGAGGCTTCTTTGCGAAAATCGAGCTAATCAATTCGTCCACTTCCATTTTTTAGCAAGGATGAAAGCAACGAAATCAAACTTTCTTGAACTCTTTGCTCTGCTCACTTATTGCAGTGCGACAGCAGCGCCACTGTGCGCCTCAGTGTGTTTATTTGCATAGAATGTGTACGTTTGTTTTTGCTGCTTGGCTCGCAGCTTTCCTCGCTGCTCAGCTCGCAGCTTCAGTGTGTGCTTAGCCTTAGTTAGCCACTGATGTGTCTTAATTAGAAAATTATAAACCGCATATGCACTACAAAATGCTAATTATAAATAATACTTAAATATGACCAAACATTTGCATATTTGGATTTGGATTTGTTCTACACAGGGAAATATGACCATACACCGGTTTATATATATATATATATGTGCAAACATGTGTTTTATTTCTGATATAATATGTGGAATGAGTCATAAATAGCTATATACCAGACCTATATTTGTTTTTTCTAGCAGGATATGTTTATACAAAACCACAAACATTACATCAATAAATTAAATAATATAAAAATATTTTTATATTATTTAATACAAGACCAAATAATGTTAAATTTCCATACCTGACCCATATTTTTGGTATTACATTACTTAGTTTATGACTCAAATTCTCAATAAAACTAGTTCGTATTCATGGATCGATATGAATGCAAGTAGGTCCAATGGTCAGCGATGGTTTTTTTTTACGATTGAATATACTTTTTTTAACTTTTCTTTTAAATGTGTAGAAGTCTAGTGGTTTTCACATGAGTTGGTTTTAAAGTTGAAATAGAGGCTAGTATTCTGCTGGGAAACATCATAAAGACGTTCGTTTATGGCAATTTGAAATTGCTCAATGTAGCCTTAACACGAACACTTTTAGATATGGTCCACATTCGGCATTCAAAAAAGGAAAATTTAAAGATGAGGGTCTTTTTTAGAAATTTAATTTGCCTTCTAACAACATTTTCATAGCCAAACTATAAAAACGAATATACGACAACTGGAAAATAAACTACTCGTTTATTAACAAACCATAAAGGAAATGACTTATTAAAGTTGTTGAGTCGGCTACAAAAAAATAAGGGTGTTCATGAAACATTTATTCTTGACAAGATCATGTTACTAACATGTAGGTTTTGAGGAGAATTATGAAGAATTACTTGATGAAATTACATGATAATTAAGTATTTGAGCACAATTTTAAGTTTTCAAATGAATTTAATTTAAGATTAGTTAACTATATCAATAACACCCGGGTGGAGAAAATGTATGTATGGGTCAGGCATGGTCAAAAATGTCTACATTTGTGACTTATAACATAACTTATGTGTAAAAATGGCAAATTTGCATGTAAACATGTTTGTACATATATGGAGCTTTATATATATGAAAAATTTGGCTAATACATCAAATATACCTTAATTTATGGATCATAGATGTCTTATGACGAAAACTCTACTACACTTAGTAGACAATTGTAGTTTTATTTTGGCCCATATACTGGCTTTTTTAATATATAAGTAATCGATGGCTAACTACAATATATACTTTATTTAGCCCATCATCACTCAACAATTTAACAATTTAACTCAATTTAACTTGCAACAAGATAAATTGTAAAATAACATGCTCAAGGTTGACGAAAGTGTTTCAGACAAAGTATCTTGGATTTAAAATTGATTCAAATTGGACACATAAAACACATGTAAAGGAGTTAATTGTAAGACTTAGGAAACTAATGCCTAGTCTTTTTAGCATCAACGATTTTTTAGATATGGATAATAGAAAGAGACTATATTATGCATTGATGGAAAATTTACTACGATATGGTATTGAAATATATGGATTTGCATCGACCTTACTTATAAGCAGATTACAAAAAACCCAAAATAAAATCATTAAGATCTTATTTAAAAATCATAATAAGCTAATGACATCTGAGCTGCTAAAAGAACTGAATATATTAAATATAAATCAACTACGAGATTATATAATTATCAATAATAATTTCTTCAGTAATAAATATAAAGTAATTTGAAAAAGAAAGCAGGGATTCTGAGGGATTCAACTTATAGATATAGTACACCCTTTTTTAACAATAAATACGGGAAAAAAGTGAGAAATTATATAATACCTGCAATATTTAACAAACTACCTACTGAAATATTAACAATCAACAAGATGGGAGAACTAAAAAAACGGGTGAAATCGTATTTAATACATGGCTGCAAAGATTTAACTTAACAAATGTAGATTGTAGAGTGATAACAATTATGTACATATAAATTATTTTGTGTTATTTATGCTATTTTGGCCCATACAAGTTCAATAATGAGCTTCGGGACAAAACTGTAAAAGTTATTTGTGTTATTTTTGGTGAATTAAAGTTATTATTATTATTATTAACAAATGGCTATATATGTGCCCCATACATGTCCATAAATGCTTCATGTTAGCATTTTGAAATGCAAATCCATGCATGGCATTTACAGTGTTTATTGTGGTGTTTCAAGTACTCGTACGCTGTCATTTCTGTCCTCACCATTGGAACAATGGATTTCCACGGCTTGCAAAAGGGCATTTTGGACGTTTGATTGGATCTGTCTCGTACGTTTGATCGGAGACAAAAGTTGGTAGCAATTAAGGGCGAGGAAACGATCCATCAAAAATAACGCATCCGATGGAGACCATTTATTATCTCGGCAATAAGGTTCCGCATTCCTCCTCATCCATGCATGGCCCTTAGATTTGTTACTTCTTAAGACGCACTTCATGGGCCTAAAAGCCAAACGAAGGAAGAATTACACGTAGGAGGAGAGACAGGGGAGATTAAGGACGATGGACGACGACGACACAAATTCAATTAAGAAAAGATATCTGGACATGCAGGATCCACTCCTCCCATTTACAAACAATACAAGGAACACCATCCATGGAAGGTCAAAGCCAAATGACCCCCACATTCACACGGTATACATGTTCTCCAATCGTACCAAAGTTCCTGGTGGAAAACTATACATGGATATACCCATGCTTGGACCATTTATTGGTTCCCATAAAAATAAGCGTGAACTTACTAATATGACATGTTTTTTTAAAATATCAATACGTGTCAAAGAATATTTGAATTATGTCACTATAAAGTAAAATTTTCTATCAAAATATTTCCTCGATTTCAGTCATTGCCGCTAATTAAAAATCAGCTGCATTTCATTTTTACAAAAAAAAAACATCAGATAATAAGTTAATCAAATAATGTAAGTGATGAAATGATGCATTTAGGTGAAAAACAATGTTTAAAACCAAGAAGCGAGCAAGTAAGCATTATTATCATGATAGATATTTTTTTATTAATTTCTAATTTTATATATTTAGAATAATACATCAACCGATGTTCTCTGAAGAGTTAAAAATTGTTGACTAAAATAGAAAAATGTTCCACATACTGAACATTAAGATCTAATCTAATCTGCGTGTAATAGAGGTATAATCAAGATTGTTATGGCAACATGCACTTGATCGGGCAATTAGATGTGGAGAAACATATCTGATATCACGTAGAAACTGAAAGCATTTCATCCGAAAAACAACCTAGAAACTTGGTTTTTTCGCTTGTTTTAAGTTTATTACTTAGGTCAATAAATCGAAGTGTTGGATTTTTCCTTAGAGTCACCTGAAAAGTTACAGCTTTAATTAGTGGTCAATTAAAAATACGTACACCTATGTAAAATAAAGGGTATTTAGAAATTCAAATACCAATTTCAATGAAATCAGATATCCTTAACCAAATTACTTTTCACAAACTTCACTGCAATACAAACATTCTTTAGTAACTTCTTTAGTAAATTTATGAAAACAAGCTCAATTTTTATACATTTTTCTTTTCAAACTTTTTAAGGCATGATGAATATCCAAGAACAAATTATGATTCTCTAAATTAAAAGGTAGATATCTAACGAAATTAGAAGAATCTAGGTGAGGAAGACATGTTTTAAATGTTTACAACTTCCTTTTTAATAAGAAGACTTCGCATTTGGTCAAATAATTACAATCCAAGTTTAAAACATTAAACCAGGAAACTAATTTATTAATTTAGGGATGGATATACCCTGTACGATATTAGGAATATTTCTAAACTTCTTGATTTCATTCTTCTAAGTATTTTCTCATTGTTGCGCATAAAACAATGGCATCGTCAACTATATTATTTCCATGTCAATGAAAATCCTTTAATCTTATACAGACATTGTCAAATTAAGACAAAAGAAAAACATTCTGACACGAGTACAAGATTAGGTGGTTTTAGACTGCGGATTGCAATCAATACAATGTATGTGAGCTTATTATGTCACCGGTGAATTACTCTACGCCACCAAATTTTTGATGTTAACTTAGCTCACAATCAATATAAGCTATTAAGCTTATATTGTGTTTTTGCCCTCGTAAGAAAAACGAAATTAATTACGATCGGGTTTCGCCTTATAAACTTAATTAACAGCTTTTATCATATTGGTTCCCACCGCTTTTAACGTTATTCTAATGCTACTAAAAGTATGATTTTTAATGAGTTAAGAAACAACTTATTTAATGTTTAAATTAATCATAAAATGTGGACATTTAAATATTGAAAAATTTAACAAAATATGCTATTATTATGGCATATGAGCATACAATTTTTTACACTCTCATTTGGGCCCCTATTATTAAACCGGATCATTAGTTGTAGTTAACAAATTTTCATACACGTACTTTCCTCAAGTCATAAAATCCAGAATTAAATTATTATCACTGCCAAGATAAAGGTTATGTAGATTTGGGGTAGGGACATTTAGTCCCTCGATATTTAAACCCGCGAAAGTTAATACTGCGCAATTAATCCCGCAACAGATAATCCCGTTGACACTGGATCCCCTGACTCTTAATCCCGCTTAAATGCTTTTAGAATAGTATGATCGTGGGAATAATTGATATCGCGGGGTTGATGAATACTTTTGATAATTTTGGTAGGTTAGGTTAGGTTTCAATTGTTTTCCATGATTTCTATTGTTTTCTATTGTTCAGTCAATACAGCTAATCCCGTTGACACTGTATCCCCCGACTCTTAATCCCACTTAAATGCTTTTAGAATAGTATGATCACGGGAATAATTGATATCGCGGGGCTGATGAATACTTTTGATAATTTTGGTTAGGTTAGGTTAGGTTAGGTTTCAATTGTTTTCTATTGTTCAGTCAATACAACTAAACCATAGAAGTCAATAGAAGCCAATAGAAGTCAATACAGGAACCATTGAAAACAATTAAAACCAAAAAAGTGTCCAAATAACAATAGAAACCAATAAAAATCTCTATTGGTTTCTATTGTTTTTTTTCACGAGGGTAACTGGGAAACCACTTTCCAGGGGAGCAGCATCCCAATTTTTACCCCCAAAAGTCCTACTAAAATGCACGTTTGAACGCGAGTTGAGTGTTTTTGACGTTTTCGACCTTATAAATAATATCCCCATCGAGGCATTTAGAGTATGTCGAACAGCTTGGCAAGCGGAACAAACGTTGTATGTGACCCTGCTTTTCCGGGTAGCCCTAAAACACGGTCTCTCGATGCACCCCCTGCCATTAACCGCAGCTGACTAAAATTTTATAGCTACTTTTACGAGATGGATACATGCGGTGGTCAATATTTACGCGAAAACCCCGCGTAACCCAGTCAGCTCACGAGTTAAGCTCAACGATTTAGGTATATCGCCGTTGGCCAATCCTTTGTTTTACAAGGATTTCTACTCGTATACAATCCGTTTGAAAGCGATTCTTAAAGTGTGGACTAAACTATTTTTATAACATCACTAACATGTTTTTTCCTTATTTTTCACTCTCATACATCTGTGTGTGAACGAGTAATGTGTCTACTTCGTACGATAAATATGTTGTTCGGGTTCTTTAACACCTAATATTAAGTTTCATTTTACCATACTTAACCCTATACTTGATTTACAATCTTGTATTTTATAGAAAATATTTCATGGTTTCCTTAATGTCATTATTAAGAAATATAAATTATTACCTTGTATATATCCTCAATCAGGTATCGTTTTATAAATAAAAGTAAAACGAATGATCTGTACCTTAGTATGACATATACATACATATATGTATATATCATGTAGGGTGAACCGGCCAGTAAATGGCTATTTCCATTTAAAGTTCAAAAAATAGGCAACCCCGGCAATATCCAATACAATTCTTCGTTTTATATGAACCAGTACATGTTTCTAAGCATGAACGTTTCTGATTTGTTAATAGCATCATGACGTCATAACTTACTACGGTGATTTACCGAATGTACTACTTGCGATAGCCTAAATAAATTTAATAAGTGTTGAAAGCCAAGGCCTACTGCTAATTTTATTAGGCCTTCAAATTTTATAATTGGTATTGCCTAAATAAACCCAATAGGTGTTGATAGTGTTAATTTTGTTAAGTGGTCATTCACTGGAATTTTCTTGGTCAGTCGTTGGAGGTTAGCGGTCATTCACTAGGTTTTTATTGCTCAATATTTGGCCTAAACTTTTTGGGTTTAGCTTGCATTGTAAATGAGCAAATATTTTCTTATATGAAACTACACATTTCACTGTCTATGAAGAAATTGTTTTACTGAATTTTGTGCATATGGTAAGTGAACTACAGATTTTTGCATTTATTATTTTCTTATTTGGTCATTCACTGGCCGGTTCATCCTATGTACAAATTAGATATTTGTAAAGATTATATGTACAAATAGCCATGTATACAATATAGTAGCAATATAAATGTACGCGGTCAAGAAATACTGCATGTATGGTCATACAAAAACACATGACGATGCCTGAGCCATGCATGCACACAAATGATTTTTCCACCTGGGTAGAGATACAAATACGAGACGTTTTTTCTGATTAAATCTTGTCTGTCTTAACGACAAATGGACCAGGAGCAATTATGAACAAGGTCCCTTTCCCCTCCCCCCCTTCCCTCCCCACGTCCTTTATTCCCTTAACGTCTACTGGCCTCATTCCGTTATTGTTAATTACAGCGTGACTACGCCATATATATATATAGGATTTATAGGATTATGTCGTTAAAATGAGAAATCCGTGAGTGCCAACAAACTTGTCCTCTTCAAAGGCCGCCATTAGGCTCATTATTGTTTTTTAACAATATTTCATTCATCGACCCGAAAATTATATAAAATAATTAACGAGCGAATGAAGGTGTATGAGAAACCCTCGTTAAACGATGAAGATAAGCAAATAAATAACGAAACGAAAATACACGCTACACTTACATGGAATGATGAAAACTAATTAAATAGCAATTAAGTTGAAGGCAATTTAAAGACTGGCGTTAAATAACTTAATGAAACGGCAGAATTATTCGTCGTGAAATAAATTAGGAATGGGGAGAAAGGAATGATGAAAAGTGCAATGGGGTTAAATGGCACAAAATTAAAGGAGATGAGTGAAAACTAAATGAAAAACGTCCTCTTTAAGAGTTTGTTTGAAGAGTTGTGCTTAACATAAGACCATGCCAACGATAATTTTATTATTTACCTAAGATATTTACCCAAGACTTTAGACCAACCCTATTCATAAACATAAAGGGGATATTTTTGTTTATTTGTAAAACCAAATTTAGACAAATCAAAAAGATATTACAATTTTTAAAATTTTTCATGAAATATACAAGAAACGTTCTGTACAAAATGATCTTGCCATAGACATTCGTAACTCTGTTGTAACGACATAATGAGACCATTATTTAACTTTATAAAACTTAATTTAAGCAAATCAAAAAGATGTGAAATTTTGTAAGAAGCTAATACAGAATTAAATTCCTGTATACGATGACACACGGATGATATTAGTGAGTCAAGGGACCAAATTAAAGCAATAAACAATTGCATTAAAACGCATTTTCATTCTTAATTTATTAAGAATGAAAACCACCTTTAAAATTACAAATCATGACATTTTTCGAGAAATTGTTAAATGAAATAGACAGCCAAATTGTTCATGCATGATTTTCAACATTAGTAACCTCTAGTTTTCTATTAATATTTCAATTAATAATAGTCGTGGCATTTAGAAATCACTATATTCACATTTTTTTAACAACAGCTGTTTTATTTTTTTCTCTACAGATGAAAGTTTTACTGAATTATCTATAACTTGGACAAAACAGGACAATAAATGGCCATAATTTTAAAAATCAGGTTGTCAGTGCTTTCAGAAGTCGTCACATTATGACTGAAGAGTGTGAATCTATACAACTGACTGAAATACCACCATTGTAACACGCTTAAATCAATCCAAACTGTCAAAACTATAGGACTTCCCTAAGTAATGTAAAATACCTTTGCCTCTTTCCCTGGTGAAAAAAACCATAGAAACCAATAGAGATTTCCATTGGTTTTTATTGTTATTTGGACACTTTATTGATTTTAATTGCTTTCTATGGTTCCTGTATTGACTTCTATTGGCTTCTATGGTTTAGCCTATTGACTGAACAATAGAAAACCACAATTGAAACCAATAAAACCAAGATAAATTTTGTATTGATACCAATAGAAAACAACGTTCCAAATAACAATATGAAACAATAGACACCAATTTGGACACTTTATTAGTTTTAATTGTTTTCTATGGTTCCTGTATTGACTTCTATTGGCTTCTATGGTTTAGTCTATTGACCAAACAATAGAAAACAATAGAATACCATAGAAATCAATTAAAACCAACAAAACCAATAGAAATTTTCAATTGATACCAATAGAAAACAACGTTCCAAATAACAATATAAAACAATAGAAACTAATAGAGAATTCTATTGGTTTCTATTGTTATTTGGACACTTCATTGATTTTAATTGTTTTCTATGGTTCATGTATTGACTTCTATTGGCTTCTATGGTTTAGCCTATTGACTAAACAATAGAAAACAATAGAAAACCATAGAAAAATTGAAACCAATAAAGCCAATAGAAATTTTCTATTGATACCAATAGAAAACAACGTTTCAAATAACAATATAAAACAATAGAAAGCTCTATTGTTTTTTTACCAGGGAATGGTAAGCAATCACTGCATGCAAGAAAGGTAACATTGTTTGCTACAAGCCAGGGGCAAATCTAATAAACATTGGCAACGTGTTAGGTAAAGATGACATTATCATTGGTCATGCAGTTGTCAAAATTGAATGATAAACAGGTCTGTCATCTCGTAATGTCAGCGGATCGATGTTGTGATAAAGTACGTGGAATTATTTAAGAAGGTGGCGCTTGAGCTTGACGACGAACGGCGTCACTAATTGAAGCAACAGAGGTGTCTCTACCTCCGTCAACATCCGTTGTCATGGTTGTTGCGAATCGGTCTTCTATCCGATGACATCTCGGCATCGGTACGTGAATAGCGTAGTGATATGGAACTTGACACAACACACCTGACACGCCTAATAGGGGGCAATTAGGCTGTCAGAAGGGGACGATGACAATAGGACTAGCAGAAAAAAGCGACACAAAGCGTTATGGACACGCAAACACGACCAATTAAAATACAACGTTTATAAGCATCCACAATTGTGAGATCACTCAACAAATCTTGTCATGACACATTATCCTTATTACGACGACTGCATCAAATTCAATTGATGTTGGTTGGTTAGTTTTGAAGTAAATTCATTGAATTTTGGGTAGGAGATGTTTATAACCTGATGCTTGACATTTTTATCATGATAAAACTATTGTGATGGAATTACAAATCCAAACTTTTTCAATAATACATCCCCCCCATCCCCAAATTGAAAATATGTGAAAAGCTATATAAAAATGTATATAAATTATTTATTAGAAAAGCCATATATGATTATACGAGTACATGTCCTGTTTTTCCACCCCAGTTTATTCAATAGTTCCCTCGAAGCAATAAAGTCATCATTCTCGTTTATGCTGAATGAAAATGTAAAATGATGAAATCTCATCTGTAAGTAAATCAAGTTGCAATCCGAGTGCAATATGAGAGAAGTTGCCAGTTTTACAACTGTCCAGTACATCGAGTATCAGATTACATCATTACTGTCATGAATAAATGTCTAAATTGTAACAGTAGTAAACTAATATAAAACCATCGATGAATGATAATGATTATTTTGTCATCATTATCAGTCATTCAGAGAAGGAAAATGGTTATCATGGAAACTACGAAAACATCAAATATTGAAACTAAATAATAGATAGATTATTTTGTACATTTATGTGTGCGCATGATTTTATTTATTTCTTGACTACTGTTAATATTTAAGATAAGAAATATAAGTTACAAATTTAGTATGGAATCTGATATGATTCATGATTTTAAAAAACATGGCATAACGTAATGTCAAATTTAATCTGTCATTTGTAAGAATATCTAGGAATCGATCAGAATTTATAATAATCTGCCTGAATAATATAATTAAAAAATGCCATCAGAATACATCGTATCTAAAGTAGCAATAAGTTTTCAAGTTTGCAAGAAAACTGTAAGAATCAATAAAAAAAGTAGTAAGAATCTGTCAGAATTCATAAGAAGTGGTCAGGATTTGTTAGAATATATGTCAGAATAGGTTAGTATATATAATAATATGTCAGTTTATAGTCATAGTCGTTCACACGCAGTGAGAATTTTGATACCACTCTAAATAAAACGTCAGAATATTTCCATCTACTCACTGGCTTATGAAAATCCCAATTGACAAATAAAATAAAATGTAATATTACGTCATATAGTTGAATCTTGTTTAAAATGAAAAACAGGTAAAACCATCGTTGACTGTCAAAATGAACGGATGAATATATTGTTTACAGTTACGTACATTACATAAATGTATATCAAATGTGTAGTATTAAGGAATAAGAAACGGAAATAGGCATATGGGAATGCAGGCCTGTTAACTGGTACCGAATCAACATTTATTTGGATGACTTCCTCTAAAAGCCATGAATTTCCTATTTCGTTTCTCGAATCTTCTCCTCGTTACTTTTTTATGTTTCTAATATGGAGCCAACCCTGTTTAATGCTTAAAATATAGTTTATGGTTCGATAATAAAAACTGATTTTTCTCTAAGTAGTTTTGCTAGGAATAGAGATGCTCTTCGTCCCAGATCCACTATTTGAAAATAAAAATGGAGGATTATCTTTTCCTTCCTCCAATAAAGACTAACAGAATGAAGATCCTAACTCTTAAATCTCTTGAAAAATGATCAACATCAACAGTTCCTAGCACAAAAACTCGTGTCGTAAATCTCAACTTAGTGCCATATCAGCCTGCGCATTTCAGCCAAATATTCACTGTATTTTATCAATTCATCGCGCTTGTATACATGTAGACCATTTTTAAAGGAAAAATATGGGGTGAATATAACAAAAAACTACTCTTATTTTAATTTTACTGAACCTTTAAAGATAATACTGTAAATTTGATAATTTCAGCGCTGTTTGCATAGGTAACAACCCCACAACTCCAGTAATTATATCACATAATTAAATGTGTTATTTTTCTGGGTTCTTGTCTGTTAATTCACCGCCACTGAAAGTATAGCATGTCTAAAACAACATAATCACTCATGTTGACTGATAAAAATAAAAGTATGGCATGTCAAAAACCATAATCACACACATTTAGGAAATGTCGATCATGTTTGGAAAATGCCATATTTGGTAAATGTCATGAATGGAAAATGCCATATTTGGTAAATTTCATTCATCGAAATGCTATATTTGGTAAATATCATAATGCCTTATTTGGTGAATTTCATTTATCAAAATTCCATATTTGGTAAATGTCATGAATGGAAAATGTCAAATTTGGTAAATTTCATTTATCGAAATGCCATATTTGGTAAATGTCGTATTTGGGAAATGCCATATTTTGGAAATCACATGAGTGATTATGTTGTTTTTGACATATGCCATATACTTTCAGTGGCGGTGAATTAACAGATAAGTACGCATTTCTGATGTTGAACTTGACTTTAAAAGAATAATATGGTCTAAATATAGCTATTATATATATATATATATATAGATAAACATTATACCAATTATTGTTGTCCATAAATGGCTATATATAGTTATATAAGTTTCCATCCCAGTTTCCCCCATACTTCCCTACTTTAGTACGTAAGAAAGACTCACTTAATCCGAATCTAGTTAATTATTGATTAAGAGTATTTTATTATTCCATTTAATGACAAAATCTGGCAGGATTTATGCGTGCATTATGATCATAATACGTTTTAGGAAGCAGTTTTTTTTTTGCATCTCCTTTGCATAATGCTCACCTATGCTGCTAATATTTTGGTGTAAAAAAGTCTTTTAGAGGCTGTGAGGAAATGGATTCGGTAATTACATTACGATGAAGTAAAAATAATTAAAAGGGGAGACGAAGGTATTAAAACGTGGGATAATGCGGAATATGAGCGTGAAATGAATAAAGCAGAAAATGGGATTGATCGGAGATCTTAGACGAAGTTGCGCAAACGTAAATTAAGAAAATTAACTTGTAAGTAGGCAATTTTAGTTAAAATTGTGCATCTTAAAGTTGACATGATCAGAGTTTTACGTTTTTCTTTTAAGTGAGACAATCTGGAGATAATAGCAAAAACCAATATTCCTAATATAATCTCCACCTACAGTACTTTAAATCCATGCTTCGTATTTTAAGAGGAAAAAATGCTACATAGTGTTTAGAAAATCTCTCGGTTTACAAAATGATCAACATCTTTCACAAATCGATCTTAACTTTTACGATGTGTGGATTGGACATTAATTTAAAAAAGCAACAAACAAATGCATTCCAATGCAAAAAATTTACTGTACATTATTTGAAAAAACTGCAGTTTTGAAACTGCAGTTTTTCATGTTAAATTTTTCCTTAAACTGCAGTTAATGTGATGTTTTATGAAACAAGAAGTGCAGTTTTCATGTTAAACTGCAGTTTTTTTTGCAGTACAACTACAATTATACTGTACTATTACTGCAGTTATGGTACAATAAAACTGCAGTTATGGTACAGTATAACTGCAGTTTTACCATAGATGTACTGCAAATAAACTGCAGTTGTAATATCGTATACAGTTTTACTGTATTATAACTGAAGTAATTGTGCTATAAAACTGCAGTTATGGTACAGTATAACTGCGGTTTTACTACAGTAAAACTGCAGTTATAGTAATGTAATATGGTAGTTATACTGCAGTAAAACTGCAGTTTTATTATTATCTGCGTTTTAGAGAAATGTTGAAATACAAGTGTTTAAATTCCAATTATTTTGTTAAATTAAATTTTAACTCAGATTGCCATCCAGTGCAAGGTGAAAAAATCAAGTTGCGGTAACATCGGCCAGAGTTCCTCGCAATGCTTTGTTGTAATTAAACAAACAGATCCCCTGTCATGTCACTTTTGAGTCAGCTGTTGGAATCCAGTAGAAACAACTGATGGGGAATCGTTTAAGATTGCTTCAGCTCCAGTTATTAAAAGAGAAGGTCACTGGAAAGTAACTGGATCCACATGTTACACCAACACTATACAGCTGAAGTCACTCACGAGGAAGATTTCCCCTGTCAGTGACACTTTGGAGAAAACTGTTGTATTTAATTCAAATTTACAAATGGGGAGGCGATCAGGGCTGCTACAGAATCAGTCATTAAAAGACAGTGACAGAAAAGTAACTGGATCTGAATATGCCACCTTAAAGCTGAAGCCCCACACAATAAAGTTTTGTAGACCAGTTATCTTACCCATACCCACTTCCTGTTCCAGCCTGACAGGCCCAGCTCTAAAGTATACAGTGGAGTCTCACTTATACGAATCTCACTTATATGAAACATTCAGTTATACAAACAATTTCTTGCTCTCTGGTAAAACTCCACTTAACCCTGTGTAATGCATTATTCGCTTATAAGATATTCAGTTATACAAAAAATCAACTTATACAAAGGGTGATTCCTTCCCCCGATGTAATCCCCTCGTGTAAATACTATTAAATTACAAGAAGAGCTTTTTCGTATAATTGTGATGCTTTCGTCTATTCTAAAGATGAAATGAGTCTGATGTTATTATTGAGTGTGAACAGGTTTTATATGGTATGTAGCTTGCAGGAAAAACAAGCCAGCTAAAACTACAGAGTTTTTTAAGATGAAATAAGCACATTTCTGAAGATGTAACTTAAGTTAATGTACCTTTTTGTTTGTGATTATATCAAATACATCTTGATTTTTGTTTCTGTTCTCCCTTGTATGTACATAAACATTGACAAAACTATTAAATGACATTTTTTAAGAAGAATTATTCTCTATTTATTAAAATACAGTAACCACGAAACC